>PVIY010021721.1:24057-42189 GCA_004026745.1 Myrmecophaga tridactyla
TGTATTACAGTTAGGTAGTATTGTGCTGTCCATTTCTGACAGTCTGTATCCCTTCAGCTCCAATTACCCAATATCTTACCCTATTTCTATCTCCTGATGGTCTCTGTTACCAACAAAATATTCCAAATTTATTCACTAATGTCAGTTCATATCAGTGAGACCATACAATATTTGTCCTTTTGTTTTTGGCTAGTCTCACTCAGCATAAATATTGTGATTTTATCTTGGTAGAGATCTATGTGACTTTGATTTATACTGTCAGTAAAAGAGAAAAATTATTCCTAGAGTTCTTTACCCCAAAAGAGGAAACCTTATATCATAAATTCTTCTCGCTGTCATTGGCTGGATGAGATAGCCAGACCATTGACAAAGGCCCAAGAGTCTGTAAAAATGTGCAGATAGGGTCTATAGTTGGCTAAGAAATCTAGAACTAAGATGACTGCTGGAAGGTTGGCCAATCTTCAAGGTCGTGTTGAGCGTTGGGTTCCATCTTTTCTCTAGAACATTCCAGTTAAAGGATGAAAAACAACGACTTTGTAGTGATGTTATGATTTGAGTGTGATGGTGGTTATTACATCCATAAAGTGTATGGACTCTGTTCACTCTTTTTATTAGTTAAGTTGTGAGCTTACAAAACAATCATTCATAGAATACAGGATTCCAATATACCATCTCACATCAACACCTTGAATTTGTGTGGAACATTTGTAACAATTGATGATAGCACTAGTGGATAGTCCTAGGAAACTAGAAACTGAGTAAATAAAATCAGTATCATGAGTGCACTAGACTAGATGACTAACTAAGCCTGTGTTAAAACCCTTTATACCAAGGATCATGTGAGGTCCTCTAGATGGTAACACTTTTTAAGTATTTTCACATCATTTCTTAGAGAATAAGTGCTGTTCATATAACTAAATTGGAAGCTTGTGCCTTGTCTTTCCCAGGGTCTATGCTTTGTCACTTAGACTTTGCTAATTTTAATCTGTGTCTTTTCACTGTTATAAACTATAATTGTGAGTATAATAGCTTTCTTGGGTTTTGTGAGTCCTTCTAGTGAATCATTGAACATAAGGATAGTCTTGGGGTCCACCTCCTCAATCCTGAATGAGGTTCAAATGAATCTCCTTGGAGAAAGATGTCATCAATGTAATCTCATATCTGGGTTCCAGAACAAATTTGCACCCCAAAATAGTGCCTGCAAAGGTGTACTGTGTCTCTTCAGGGTTGAAAGAACTGAAACTGTGAGCTTGTTAAATAGGTACTGAACAGACCATAACTACCCAAGATTATAAAAGCAAAATATTTACAAGTTGCTGATGGAATGTAGTCAGAAATTTTACATACTGCATGTGAGGGCCTTAAGGCATGGGCCATAGCATTAAGATTGTGGTGATACACTGTGGGGGCATCATTCATTCTTTTAAAGATTAAGAACAGATCAATTTGAGCTGCTAAATGCAGGGGCATTTGGGGATAATTACCTCTTCTCTAAATAGGTCTTGTTTCAATCCTTTAAGGAACTGTTTTGATTTACATTGGGCTGTATTATTTTAACTGGAGAGGAGTAGGGAGAATAGTCCATGGGGCTCTGTTTTTTTCAAACAGTTTTTAATTGCTAAAGACAATTTAATTTTAACCAATTACTCATTGAGCCAGAGTGCTCATGAACATTATAGGATATGTTAGGGCCATGGCTGTTATGACCATGGGACATTTTGGTTAGGCTTTCATTCTAATGGTTCTGATGAGGCATACCTTTCTTTCATCTATTTTTTGTTCAGCAACTCCCCTAAGACTGTAGGGGGGTATGGTGTTTAAGTGATTTTAGCCCATTATTAAGGCCTAAAAGTGTGGCCAGTGAATGCATTTCAGCAGATGCTGAAGTTACTTCAGAACACTTGTTGTAGAGGTACAAAAGCCCATTAGAATTCTTTAATTTCCTCATTATATAAGTTATTTCAATAAAATTTGGATGTCCAGGGCGGGCCATGGTGGCTCAGCAGGCAAGAATGCTTGCCTGCCATGCCCGAGGACAGGGTTTCGATTCCCGGTGCCTGCCCATGTAAAAAAAAAAAAAAAAAAAAATTTGGATGTCCAGTTGGATCTAACTGTTGACCTTTATTTCAGTTTTTTATTCCCTCCCCCTGCATTCAGAGTTTTAAGTTTTTGTTGTTTGTTTCTTTGTGGACAGATTTCATGGGCCAGAGGAGTTATATTTTATACCCTGCCAAGATTCATGTTCCTTCCTCCAGAGACCCTCAAATCCATAATGTCAGGATTAGGGCCTCCCCTCATGGCCATGGTTGCTTTAAGGACTCAGGCTTTAGCTGGGTTTGAATTAACACCTTTGCTATACATAGAGCTGCAATGGAGCTTTTTCCTCTGCAATTCTGATGATCAGGATCTTTGTGTCAATAGAAGCATAGACAAGGGAGCAGCAGAGGCATGTTTTAGCATCCTAGTGAGTGTTCTTCCACCACTTGAGCAACCATCCAATGGGCGCACATATCACACATGGTATGTCCCTGAACATTCTATAAAATGTTGACACACACAACCAATCATTCCAGAGTAAGAGTCTTTCCTGAGCCTAGGGTCAATCACAGCTAAACACACAGGTAGGTCTAGATTGAGACATATGACCCAGGGCCACTTTAGGGAAGGCCACAATGCCACTCTCCTTTCCATAAATAACAATTAATTACCAAATCTTCCTATTTATGTTGATGAATGTTATAAAGGAGGCTTTGCTGGCACATAGCTAATGCAACACAAGGCAATACAGTTCAACGTGAATGCTAGCCCATAGGATGCAGAGTTATTTAGCATGCCAGAGCAAGAGAAGAAAGAACTTCATTAATGGTGGCCTTCTCCTAGACAACCTGCTTGTTGTAGCCACCCCAAAGAAAGAGAAGGGAACTCCACCCAAAATTTCATTCAGATGGTGAGACTGATGGCATACATAAGACAAAGACATGAAAAGGTACATTACTCACATAGTGAGACTTTCTTGGGAGAGTAGGACAAACTTTCTAATTAGGAGAGCAGGAAAGGGTGACTGGCTTGGAGTTTGTATGGTGGTCAGGGAGTAGGGCCTGGGTGATGGTTTCAGTGTGCAGTCAGGAGCTTGGGTGTTTCGGACCTCTCATTGGTGTCAAAGAATGGAGCAACCAGAGCAACCATGATTTAAAAATATATGTATTTTTATTGAGAAATCTTCACACACATGCATTCCATCTATAGTTCACAATCAATGGCTCACAATATCATCACATAGTTGTGCATTCATCACCATGATCATTTTTAGAACACTTGCATCACTCTAGAAAAAGAAATAAAAAGAAAAATCTTAAACATCCCATATCCCTTACTCATCCCTCTCATTGACCATAAGTATTTTAATCTACCCAACTTTTTTTTTAACCCTTACCCCATCCCCATTATTTATTTTTTTATCCTTATCTTTTTACTCATCTGTCTCTACCCTGGATAAAAGGAGCAATAGCTACAACGTTTTCACAATTGCATAGTCACATTGTAAAAGCTCTATAGTTATACACTCATCTTCAACAAAGCTATTGGAACACATTTCAACAGTTTTAGGTACTTCCCTCTAGTCACTCCAATATACCATAAATTTAAAAGGGTTATCTATATAATGCTTTAAAATAACCTCCAGGATAACCTTTTGACTCTGTTTGAAATCTCTCAACCACTACGACTTTATTTTGTCTAATTTCACTTTTCCCCTTTTGGTCAGGATGGCTTTCTCATTCCCATGGTGCCATGTCCTAGTGAATTCCAGAAGTCCTGTCTCATGTGGCAAGGGAGATTTATACCCCTGGGAGTCATGTCCCACATGGGGCAGAAAGCAATAAGGTCACCTGCCAAGTTGGCTTAGAGAGAGAGGCCACATCTGAGCAACAAAAGAGGTTCCTGGGGGATGACTCTTAGGCATAATCATATGTAGGCTTAGCTTCACCTTTGCAGGAATAAGTTGCATAGGGGCAAACCCCAAGATCAAGGGCCCAGCCTATTGAATTGGTTGTACCCACTGTTTGCAAGAATATCAGAAATTCCCCAGATGAGGAAGTTAAATATTTCCTCCTTTCTCTACAGTCCCCCAAGGGGACTTTGCAAATACTTTTTTATTCTCTTTCCAAATTATTCTGGGATATATTGGGACATCACACTCTCCCGTACAAGCCAATAATATCTCAGGCCCTATTCAAGATTCCATATAATTATGGTGTTCAAATAACCTGATCATACAAGTTAAATTAGGTGATGCACTACCAAAAATATAAACTTTGCACCAAATAAACTTCTCTCCCTTTGAGCAGCCACAAGTTTTGATCAGCTTGTTGAGATATGAAGCAGAAGGGGGGAAAGGGGGTAAGGTTTAAAATGTTAGCAGTCGAACATCAAAAAATGGAATTGAACTTTTTGTTACACTCACTCAGCACTTTTCATCTATCTCTCCATGAATACATGCTGTGTGTGCAGCCGCCTCCGCTCCTTGCTAATTCATTCTGCAAAACAAAAATATGCTATTTGCACGCCTACTCTGCCATTCATTCTTTACACACACTGCATGTACAACTCAACTCTGTTCTATTCAACTTACATCTGTTGTACAATCACATTGTTCCCTGCACACCAACTCTGTGCCATTTAATTATCACTACATGCAGTCACTTTTTTCAATTTCACAATTGCTACCACACCCATAATCTATTCTTGCATGCTGAACTCATCCGCTTGCCTATCAGTCTTACAACCCATTGTGCGATATTTCAAGTTATATTTTTTCACTCACACTCAGAACCATGAAACTTCCAATAATTGTTCACTGATTCTGAGCTATTTAACTTACACCATTATACAATCCCATATCACAATTTCCCTTCATTCCTTTCCTACCCAGTCTCTGCAATTCTCTGCAATTCAACTTCATCTATTCAACACACTCCATACTTCTATACCCACAATGTGATAATCAATGTAAAAATCCTTTTATAGTTGTCCCCTACTTCAAAAAGTTGTACCCTGTGTGTGTGCTACATATCATACACATATTGCACAACCCGGCAATAGCCAACCTTCACTGGGTTCATTCAGCAATCACTCATTGCACCTCTACCATGGGCTATTCAACTTAAACATGCACTGTTGCTGTGCCTTTGTTTATCTTAACTAGGTTAAAGTGAATTAAGACATTACTTTTGAGATCATCATGTGACTCTGAACTTATTTTCACACAGATAACTGTAAAAAAATAGTGTGACTCCACTTTTTTTTGTTTAACTCATGATAGCACTGAAGTTCCTCTTTCTGCCTCTCTCACATATATGGGCCCATTGATTAGACAACTAGTATGGCCAAATGGGAGAATTACTTTGCCAATCACCCCAAAGCCCAACCCAAACATGAATAAGATCCTTTCAACATGGACATTAGGCAATTATTTCTCATATGATCACCTCATAAGAATAAGCTATATGATTAGCTAACCATCACTATGAAAGTAGTCCTAGATAGCATAGAATTACTGGATGCTCATGGGGTATGTACCAAGACGTTCCAAGGCAACAAACCCTTCCACTGAGGCAAGCCCAAGTTTCACAACTTTTAGTGCCACACAGCCCTCCCCATCACATGTCATTCATGAAGTCCAGTCATGGAAAGTGCTACCCAGAGAATATGTATAAATCTTTGTTTTGAGACAAGTATCCAACTGGACAAGACAGAGAAGTCCAGAGAGGACACCCAGGAATGGGAATTTGTCATGATTCCATGTTTGGACCTGACTTCCAAAGGGCCTCCAGAATCATTTTCTGTATCTCCCTCTGGAGATGGAAATCAGCACTGACCAGCCAGGGATATTTAGTAAGCTTGGCAGCAGTTCCATATGGGTCTCAATCATTGCAACCACTTCTGGAAAAATTTTTCTAATTCCCCCTCTGGAAGCCAGGTCTAGTTAGTGATGAGCAGGGAAATCTGGAGAGTGGGATAGGCCCTAGCCAGGTTGTCTTTCAGGGAAGTCACATCTCCAGATGTGCTTCTTGAAAAATTTTTGTCTCCTACAGTTGTAGGGCAGTTGTCTGGGTTAGCCAGTGGGCCCTGATGGGATACATGGGGCCCATTCATGGTCCCATTTTGAATCTGGTCATTGGAAATGCTTCCCAAAATCTCTCCAGTAAGGGTAACAGAACTGCCTGGCCAGTGAGACCACACAGAGGCAATGAACAAAGTCATGGGCTTCCATAGGTTCCTATCAATGGGAGACCATCCCAAAAAGGTTCTTCAAGTCTCCCTCTGGAGGCTGAGATGGGCCCCCAAAAGACAGAGAAAAGCAGAACCTGGGCAGCCTTCAGCACTATCTGGGATACAGTTTTAGGATGTGCCAATCTAGCATTTGTGTAAATGGCCTCTGAAGTGAGAACCTACCCAACTGACATGGAGACCTGAGAGAGTGACACTCAGCAAACTCTTCACCCTCAGTTCACATCCCCTCCCCTTTCCCCCTATTCTTCCCCTTGCTCTCTTCCAAGTTCCCTTCAATTTTTCTTTCTGTTCTCCCTTCTCTAATTTCTTCTTCTTCCCTCAGTTCACTTCCTGTATTCTCCTCTCAATTCACATCTCTCTGCACTCCCCCTTCCCTCTTCTTCCCTCCATTCCCTACTTCCTTTCCCCACCTCTCCCTACCTCATTGGCCCTCCTGTCCCCTATTCAGTTCCCTTCTCTCCTCAATTTACTTCCCCTCCCTCCTGAATCAGGTCACCTTCTCTCTCTTCACCTCCTCTTGTTCAGGTCACATCAGCTCAGCTCCTTCCTACTAGTCTTTGATTGCTACTGACCTTATCACTGCATCACAGCCCACTCCTCCCCTCTTGACATCCACCATCCCTTAGTCTTCCACAGCAGCCCAGTTGCATAACCCTGGGGACTGTCTCATACTTTGCCAGTCCTGAAATAGCCATTTCACTAGATTATTCCCTCCAGCCTGTGGCAAGCCCTTCACCCCATTCTCTGAGATTCTTCTTCCTCCAGCATAGCTCAGCTTCTCTCATTTTTCTCTGTATCAACCCCAGCTATCTCTATCTATGCCCTGGGAGTGACACTACAAATACCTTCTGCCCTACTTACCATGTTTCTCAGAGGGATAGTCCCTTGGTCTAGCAGGTTGGTGGGAGTAGCATCCAAACATTCTGCCTGAATCTTTGCATGTACTCCAGCCC
Source organism: Myrmecophaga tridactyla (assembly GCA_004026745.1). Classification (NCBI taxonomy): domain Eukaryota; kingdom Metazoa; phylum Chordata; class Mammalia; order Pilosa; family Myrmecophagidae; genus Myrmecophaga; species Myrmecophaga tridactyla. The sequence goes on from PVIY010021721.1 coordinate 31,302, forward strand.
TGGGCTCTTCCCCTAGGCAGCCAGCTGGATCTTGAGACAAGCAATTCTGCCCTCATAGACAAGGAACTTAGCTTGAATGTTGTCCCCCACTTCCAAAATGGTTCAGAAGAGCAAAGTAGTTCATCCTGAGGTCACACCCCACACCAACTCCAAGCCTGTCCTGAGCTAGGCATCTACCAGTCTCCCAACATAGGGCCAGAGGCTGGGCTCCCAACACACCAGCCCACAAGATAAATCTCCAGCAAGGTAAAACCTTTAATAATGGAGCTACCCAATAAGCCCCTATTGTTTTTAATTTATGCAATGTTCCCAAACAGTATGAAAGTTTTCACAAAAAGGAGAAACCCCTGCTTTGTCCCCTGGGGTGAGACTGTATTGACTTTCACTAGACTCTTCCCTCCCCACCCCTCCCCCACCCTGAATACATACACAATAACCTAAATCTCAAAGGGAAATGCTCCTAAATCAATTAGGTTGACTTGTATCTCTCCAAACTGACAGAATCCCAAGGCCATGGACTCACCCCAGGCCAATTAACCAACATCATCCCTGGGTGAGGCTGAGACACCATTGTTTTTAAGAATTTCCACAAGGAATTTTATTGTGCATCCAGGAGGGAAAAGCATTGAGTCATGTGTGTGGATAAAGAACAACCAATCCCACATCTTGGCACCATCAGGCAGTGGTTGATGTGATGTCAATAGTGGATAACAAGGGAACAAGCCAGTAATTAGGGCTCAACCCTGGTAAAAATCTAAACCCCTCTATTATCACATTGTGGCCTTGTTATTGAAGCCTTCTGCACTTCAATTTCCTCATTTCTAAAAGTTGGGACTCATATCATTATTTTAGTGCTATGAGTATTAATGACTGCCTACTGTATATGCCATGCTTTCATAGGTAGTTGGCATTTACAAGTGTTTGGAAATAGAGAAGTTCTATATTTTATGAATTAACTTGAGAATTGAATACACCATTTTCCTTGTTTCATTTTTAAATTGAAAAATTTTATATTCACTGTATGACATATGATCAGGTGACAGCATTTGTTAATAGTTTAATAAGGCAGGATGTAATGTCCCCTCGTATTGTAATTGATTTTAGCTGTGACTTCTGGTACACAATAGACCTAGAGAGCCCCCTGGTGTCTTGCCCTCAGGCCTTCTGAATCTCCAGGTGAGTGGCAGGGCCTGAGCACCTCTTGGGAGTGGGGCTCATTCTCACACTGAGATACTCTCAAAACAAAGTCCATGATCCTTCCTGGGAGAGCCACAGAGCTTACATCCCAGAGGTATAGATCGCCATATAAATTACCCCCGTTTTGTGAGACATACATAAGTGATAAGTAGAAATAATAAAGCAGGAAGGGGATGGCTTCCAAGGTACCAGACTTGTGTCATTTCATTCTACACAGGCGTGTAACCAAGGAATTAGGATTTAATGCATAATGTGATTTAGAATCAAAAGAAAAACGGCCTGAGAATGGCTTTAGGGAAAAATACTATATTGTAGTAAAAATTGTTCTGCAAAAGAGTAGAAATGGGATGAGAGCATGCATATTCAATCTTTATTTGTCCCTCTCAAGAACTATTTCTGTTTCTATGTGATTAACTTTCTGTTTTGTCTGTCTGCTTATTCAACACATATTCTTTTCCCTTTGGATGGTAAAAGCAAATTAACAGAAAATTCCTAAAGAGCTCTATTCACTGCTTAAAAATAAAAAGGTGCCTGTCCCGACTGATGTTGGACAACAGAGATGGCAGCAGGAACCAGCAACTATTGGGAAGATATAAGGAAAAAGTCTTGACAGCTGGAAAATGAACTTGACCTGAAAGTATTTCTTTCAGTTAACTATGTACAAGTTACAGTCACAGCCATACTCAAGATGGGAGACATGACAGTTCTGACATGGATCAAGCCAGGACAGAAAGTTTGAAGCCATGGTAATTTAGATTGAACAGCTTTTGGCAAGGCTTATGGGAGTAAATGATAAAATGGCAGAATATGCCAGCAGGGCAGGTGTCCCCTCCTTGAAATGCAGCACAGATGTATACATTACAGCAACATAGAGACATATTGCAGGATTATACACATGAATTCCATATAACCCAAGCAAGCTTTATGGCAATATGGAAAAGGCAGAATCTCATGGATTTAGCACAAAAGGATATTGAGTCATATAAAAGTGGGTCTGGAGCAAAGAATGGAAGAACGGAACTATTTTTGAAAGAACATGACCAACTTTGAAACTCAGATCATCTGATAGGAGACACAGAGAGGAATGTTAAAGTCAATTCAGAACAGAATGAACACTTTGGCCAGTTGCCTCCCTGCTGTGAACCGCCTAATACAGCAGACAAACCTTGGGAAGCAGTGAGACTCACTCATCCTGGATGCTGTTTTGGTATCTGTGCTATTCTGTTGCTGCTATATGCTTTCCATTGATGGCACGTCTCTAGGGACTCTAGGCAACCACTTTCACACCCTGATCTGGAATAAGGAAAAGAGGGAGGGAGCAATTGTTTGTCCTGATAATTAAGCCTGACCAGCAAGAATAATTCAAGACTGCTATTGATAAACTTTGTGACATGGTCAAGTTGAGCTGAAGCCAGTTTTTCTGTGCTATCTTTTCTAACACCTGTTTCTCCCTGTTTGTTTTCTTTTCGTCTTCAGTTGGTTTTGTCTCTCTAGGTAAATGAATCAGACACTGAGATTCTGTGCTTCAGAGATAGTGTTGCAATCTGATCACAAGACACATCCCATAGCTGGACTTTCCAGAAAAGAGGTTTCTTTGTATTCAAAGGCTGTTTTTATTTCAGCCACCAGATCAGGTTCTGAGTAAAAGTAGTTCTTATCCTTGTATTTTCCACTTGAGGCAAGAAATGACAAGAAATAACAAATCAGTTCTTGATAATCTATGCTGTAGATTTCTAGTCCATGCCCCGAATCCTTTTGGTATTCAAGGAAAATCCCACTTTTCACATTCTTTGAGATGCTGACAGGTCAATCTCAGCATGGCTGAGATAGTCTGTAAACAGAGGACAAACTTCAATAAAAAGCTTTTTTCTTTCTTTTTTATTGTGTGCACACTGGGGTTAACTTTGTCACTGGAAAAACATAAGGAATGATGGATTTTTTGAAAAAAGGCAATCATTTTGATTTTTTATTTCTTCCATTGGATTATTATATACGCTACTACAAGAAAATTAGAAATCAGCTCTACCATGTTGAGAGAAACTACTAGCCAAATGTCTGTCATTGCCCCCAAACTATCCCTCATCAAGTTAGGATTAGCAGATACTGAGTGAGGAGACTGGCCAATTTTCAAAGAGATCTATTTGACAAGCCATGTGAATAAAGACAAGGAGGAACAACCATCCAAATAATTCCATTTGTAAATAAATGCACCACAATTGAAGAGCAAAAGTTTGAGTACTACTGCCTAATGTGCTAAGAATTCTGTGTTCTGTGAAAACCTGTTCATTCCAAACCTGTTAAGCTTTTCCAAACATCCAAAGAATGGTTTCATTTTTTAAGGTGCTTGTGATAGAATCTGTCTCCATCTGTACCTATCTTCTATTACCATCTCAGGACAGTGACAAAATTTTAAACCAGCCACCAGAATTCTTTCCACGTTTAACCATTTTCTCAGTTTCTATGAATTTATGTCTCATCTAACTGAACTACCAGAAATAATTTGAAGACTTTCAACATCTATGCTTCTCACCAAGAAAAAAGGCTGCTCTACACCATTGGAATTTATTATGGTTTAGGTTTCCAACTGCCACAGGGAATAAAAGGATATCAGCATGTAATTCTTAACTGCATCATGCTGTGTAGATGCTGTTGTTCATGTGAACTTGATATGCAGGCTGATGGGTAGAGGTGACACCTAGTGTGATAAAGGGGCTATAGAGGTTTTTCATTCTGATGTCAAAATTTTGTTACATTCTCAGAATGAAGGGCATTTGATATATGTTTTTAAATTATGGGGTTTACTTTTCTAAATATGGGTTGATTGACCAAGTAGTTACTTAGGGATGCCCTTAAAAGGAAGTTAAGTTTTTTCAATGTGAACCTTAAAGGATCAGGGAAGTTAATTCATTTATTAAATCCTCTGTTGCGAGGAAAAAACTTCTTTCCCCTTAAACTTTATTATCTTTGATTTTTCTATTTGATTTTGATTCGTGGTTGTACCTCAGCTAGAATTTTTAGGACTTTCAGTTGCTAAATATTTGGCATTTATAAAATTTGAAGTATCATAAATAAAGTTATTTATTTAATTATACTGCCAATCTTTTTTAGTGGTCTGATTATTTGGTGCATTCATTAAAGTTGATTGTATGAGAGCAAAATGAGGACATGAGCTGATCTATTTTGCTGCAACTAAGCAAACAATTTTGATGGCTGGTGAGCCTTTCCATTAGAGTTATATGAAGTAATAGAGTTTTGTTGTTTATTTTCTTTATGAAAATGAAGAAACCAGTTCTTCCAAGGAAGTTGGAAATGCTTGGTATAGATACTGGTGTCAGACAGCTCTGACAAACCTGCCAGTACTGTAGCCCATGAGATGTCCTGGGTCTAAATGTAGGTGGAGAGTGCTCTTCCTTACCTTTTGTGGCACTTGTAGAAAGAAACCCCAAAACAAAAAAATGATTTTCTTGTGTGTGCCATTTATAGGAAGGGGCTTAATTTGAGCTCTCCTTCAATTTCGTGCCATTTGACCATTTCTTAATTAACCATCTTGGTCTTCTCCCTTTTTTGCTGTCCTTTTTACAGGCCACTTGCTAGGCTCAGGGTTCAACAATAAATTATTTGTTTATACAGTCAGAATCAGGAGAACAGAAGGAATTTTGTATTCCTGCTTCCAAATAAATATTACCTCAAAGAAAATTATTCTCCCTTAGTAATTGTCTTATATAGTGACTCTTTCCTTTGTAGATCTGTCTAGTAATGACTCATAACTTTTCATTTCCCTAACTAAGATGAAAAACCATGACAACCAAAAGGACAGAAAATTCCAAAAGGTATATGTCGGAGATATTTGTCTTATATGTACTGATGACCTTGTCTTAGTAAAGATATTTAATAAATCTGTTACTCATATGCAAGCCCAGATATCTAGGTGCTTTAGTTTCATCCATACATATTGGCAATCTTCATATATTATTATTATTATTGATGCTGAAAGACACACTATTTATTCTTCTCCACTTTGTATCAAAATTCACTTCTTGGGGGAGGGGTTGGATTACTTTTTTTTTTTCAAAGTTCACTTTTATAGATAATGCCTTTTTCTATACTGCCCAGTACTCAGATCAGAAATGGGACAAAAACCCTGATAATGGAGACGAATGATAAGAGGACACATCATGAGGGCACATTTTGTACCTGGAATCAGATAATATTTACCTTAATCTTTCCTACTGGATGCTGAACATAGCTGATCTGAATAGAAAAAAAGCTTCCACATATTTATGGAAGCTTTTGATGCAAATCAATTAATGACTTTTACTCTGTAAGAAATTGGACTTTCATTCCCACCATTAATTCTCTATTTCACTGTTAATTTCAACTTGATAAAAATGACTTTTAAGAACTGGTCTAGCTTTTCTGGTTTCTGATACCTGATGTTTCATCACTAGCCAGATATGACTTGGGGGAACTGTTTGAATTTTCTCATTTGAAATATTGGGAATAAAAGGAACACTGCATTTTATGGCAAATATAACTAAAGAACAAATGGATTCCACTACTCAGAAAATCACAATGATGTCTTCCAGTCTCTTTTTAGGTTAGGGGTTGTTTAGCCTGATCTCTAAAAAAGATGCAACTTTTCATCATGGTCTTGATACACTAATTTTGTTATTCCTTTATAGACCTACATATTCATAGGTTTCATAAGGGAAAAAATGAGCAGAACAATTGAATTTTAAGGATGTGAATATTAATGATAGGAAGTGGAGACAAAACTGAGCCATGTTCTGAGGGATTGTTCTCATTTTTTTTTTTTTAATACTTATTATTTTACTTTAGTAGCAAAGTATTTGCATCCATTTCCATCCAGTTAACTCTTAGGGAAGAAAATCATTTCCAATCACACCTTACCATGATGGCGGATGTTTCCTCATGAAAAATCCCAATTCAGATTTTTAAAAATTATTCTTTTCCAAATGGACTTTTTAATTTTTCGCTTTTAAAATAGCTTCTACGAAACAATTTATTGCATTTGTACTTAATTTTTGTTCTCCTCGAATGTGCTTTTTCTGACAGTAGAGAAGCTTTGTTAAGTGATTTAATAATAAATTAGAAATCTTAAAAAGTAAGTGCTTTCATATAAATATATAAATTAGTACTTCTGAGGTAAATAGAAAACGAAAAACACTCTGGGCAGCAGGGTCCAAGCCTTAACTTTTGCGATTGCTATAAACAAATCTGGACATTAGAGAGAGGCTGCCCTTGGAATTTTTCTAAGCTACCAGAGGGCTGCCTCAGGAAAAAGGCAAAAACCGTTTCCAATTGTCCAGGTCACAGGTTTAAGTGAAGTAGATCTAATAATTGAAAATAATTAAAAGAAGGTACAGAAACTCTCAAACCCCACCATCCTCACTTAAAATTTTTAAAACCAAATTCAACAGACTGAAGCTCATTTTTTCCCTTGTCTCACCTATCTCTTCCCCCAGGGCCTAAACACTTAAAGCAGATATGACGGAGGGGCTGGGTGCAGAAAGATGGGAGAGTGCGGTTTATAATTCTTTCAACCGGGCCTGTAATTTAGAAATATTAAACATAGAAAAAATGCTTTGGAACAGACCATGTTTGCTAAAATTATTTTTTTCCTAATACTACTTTTGCAATGGTAACTATAGTAATCAGATCATTATTAAATAGCTCTGGGATAGGAGTAATTGAATAAGATCTAATTGCCAAATTTTAGTAAGTATTTATACAAGTTTACTGATAAACTAGTAATATGAGTACATTCTTAAAATTCCTCTTAAAAACAGCTTAGGGTGGTGCAACTGTGGCTCAGTAGCCAAATTCTCACCTGCCATGCCAGAGACCCAAGTTTGATTCCTGGTGCCTGCCCATGCAAAAAAAAAAAACACAAAAAACAGCCTAACTAGAGAGATTGCATAAACTGAGCAATCACTTGGTAATAATGATATTTATATAATATAACAAAATGTGAATATGCTAATGCTTAAAATATATCCTGTTAGGTAGAACCCCTTTCCCCATGACGTGACCAACCCTTAACAAATATTCCAAGAAGTTTCTTCCACCCATGATTTCCAGAAAACCCACTGAGCCCACCCCAGCCCATGTCCTCTTGCCCTCTAGCAGCTGTAATCTTGTGATAAACTCCTGTTACCTGACATCCACCCTCCAGTAGTTGCAGCCCCACATGACAATAGTGGCATTTAAATTTTAAACCTCACCAATGAAAAGCTGTCAACTCCCAACTTAGGCCTCTGCTTCCAAAACCTATGGAAACCTGCCTGTCTTGCTAGACAAAGAAAACCCACCACCTCCCTTTCCCTAATTCCTGCAACCATCCTATATTAAGCTGTATCCCTTTCCCTGCTCAGTGTTGTCACCATCTTGGGCTTCAGCCTGCTTGTGCATACAAAACTCCGAAAAATCTCCTTTGATAAAATGTTGTTCTCTTCTCCTGCCTTCCTGTTGAAAAATTTATCCTATTTTAAAAATCAGTTAAGTTTAGTAAAAACTAAAAATGAAACTTTATTTAACCTTGATTACCCAGATTTCAAAAAACTGGCTTTTTGATTATCTTATCATTTGTTCCCTCAGTATGTAGAAGAATTTGAATTTGTAGTGGCTTTGTTAATGTCAATCAGTACATTTTTGTTGGTAAGTGCTGTCATGAATAGGGAAGACATAATTCTTAGCTTCAAAGAGTTTATATTCTATGTAGAATCTATTTGTACCAGGGAATAGTATAAGTCAGTAGTAATAAAGGTAGAAAAATGCTGGAGAAATTTAAGCAGGCAGATAAAGAATGACCTAAGAAGACCCCATAGAAAATATGACACTTGTAAGATCTATAATAGGAAAGTAGCATTTGAATAAATAGAGCTTTGAGCTAGTTTTTAAAAAAGCCATAACTTAATTTTGGGAACTAATATACTCCTGGTATTATACAGTACTTGGGAATAATGTTGAAAAAATTTGAGTTTTTTTCTTGGAGATAAATCCCTTAAAGAGGATTTTCTGTCATTTTGTTGGTTAAATTTGTATGGGTAAAAATTTGTTTATATATTTAGAAATTGTATAAAATTTCCATAAATATAACAGCATTCTAACTGTCCGTGTTATGTGCTAATACTGATCTATAGGATGTTAAACAGTGGCATAAAGTTGTTAGTCATGGTTATAGCTATTCTTAGAAGAAAGTTACAAATCATGGAAACAGCCAAATTTACTTGTCAATCACAATGCTTTACTCTTATGCTTTCCTAAAAAGTATCTGTGGTCAACTATAAGTCAGAGCTTCATCTGCAACAAGGGAAAACTTTAAAAGAAGGCAGGACAAACATAAATTTATGTTTTACCTGCTTATTAACATAACTCTAAATGTGCAAAGGTAAAACAATACAAACCTCTGCTATAATTTGTCATTATAGGACAACTGCCAAATGTTTTTATTTCTGAAAGTAGCTTCGCTTAAAATTGCTTATAAGAAAATTAAGGCTTAAATTGTAAGCTCTTACAGCAGTCACATTTACTCTTGAGCTTTAATTGTTATTTCTAAATTCTAAGATGCTTTGTTGTTTGTATAACCTGGTAGTTCCCTGGAGCTTTTACACATCTGTGTAACACCTAAGACTCGAAGATAAACTTCTACAGCTTTGAAAGTCAGCATTACTCCATAAAGCATCTGTTTAAAGAACTGAAAAAGAGATCAGACTTCAAATAAAGATGTGAGTAAAGCTAATCTGGTTAAAACTAAGGTAAATCAGAATACAGGGTAAAAGATAATGTTATCTGTATTTGCAAACATTAACTTCTGTGTTAGACCACAAGAAGATGTTCATTTTGTCCAAAATTTACATTTTCTGTAGTACAAAATCTAATTTAACCTGTCTGGTCAGTTTATTTAAACAACCTAATTATATTGTATACAAGATACAGTTTTACCCTGATGCATTTCAGAGGATTTTAGGCAGAAAATTAGAATGTATTTGCAAAGTCCCTTAAGGGACAGAAGAAAGAGTAAAACTATTAAACTCCCCCACCTGGGGAACTCCCCACCTGATGTTCTCTTAAGCATTAAGGTCTCCCAATTTAATAATCCAAGCCCTTGATCTTGAGTCTTGCCCTTATGAAACTTATTTCTATAATGGCAAAGCTAAGCCTACTTATAATTATGCCTAAGAGTCATCGCCAGAGAATATCTATTGTTACTCAGATACGGTCTGTCTATAACCCAAACTCTGACCTTCCACCCATGTGGGACATGACTTCCAGGGGTGTAAGTCTTCATGTCAATGTGGGACATGACATTCAAGGATAAGCTTGACCCTGACAACATGAGACATGACTTCCAGGGATGAGCCTGGTCTTGGCATCATGAGGTTAGTTGACCAAAAGGGGGGAAAATAAAGTTTCAGTAACTAAGAGATTTCAAATCAAGTCAAAAGGTCATCCTGGAAGTGACTCTTATACAAGTTTCAGCCGAATATTCCAATTGATGGAATATGATGCTGCCATAGCATCACAAGACCAACCAACAGTGTTCCTGGAAACCCTAAAGGATACCCTGGGCTCTATAAAAGTTTTACTTATTGTTTGTTTTTCATAGGTTTAATGCATCTGGATTGTTTCTATGCCAGGTAAGCCCTGAAATTCAGAAATACCAATCTCTCCAAGAACAACAACCAGTTTCATCCCTCTATGTCATGATGTCATTGCCACTTTTTTCCAACTAAATGAAGTCAGAGCAGTCATCATCCAGAAAGCTCTCAAGATTGAGGAATTACCAAATGACAGGGAGAGATTGCAACTGCAGAATTATGATTTAATGAAAAATTATGACTATACAAGTATTTTTTTCTTTGTTATTTTAGTATAAATCTCTGTAGTGTGATCCAGCTTCCCTGATCCATAAGAATGATTGCTAAAGCCCTTATCTTATAGATTTGTCAATTTTCTTACCTTAGAAATTTGTGAGTGCAAATGCCTTAATGTTAATGAAGGCCATTTCTTCATTAACTGGATCAGCCATTAACTGGATCCAGTTCCAACTTGACTCCTTTACATTTCTAAATTTTTTCTGCTTACACTTGTAATTGAAATGATAACTCTGTCTGTCTTCCTTTTTGTTTGCACTTGCTAATAAAACAGTAACTGTCTTTCTTCCACTCTGCTTACTATTGAAATTGTAATCATTTCATTTCCCCTTGTTAGAATCTATAAACACCTTGAAACCCCTAATCTCCGGGAGACAGATTTTTGGGCCACTAGGGCATCTGATCTTCTGCTTCACGCCTAACAAACTCTTTCTCTCTTTGAAATCCCAGTGTCTCAGGATTTAGTCATCTGAGCCATCAAGCAGAGAATTCACTGCCTTTGTCTGGTATCAGGAGAAGCAAAGCCACTTCTAGGAAACAATCCCAAGACACAAATGTGAAATAATGTGTATGCCATTGTTTCATATTTGTTGTTGTTGTTTCACTTCTAAGGACTTAATAGAACATTACTGACCTTTCTAAACATAAGCCCATGCCAACTTGCCTGAATTCACCTGCAAAGATTTTACTCCTCCTTTGTTCCTTGTACCTCCACCTCAGCTCCTCACCCAGCCCCACCTTCTCCTTAATGTGATAATATTGGTGAATTTGCTGTTCCACATTTTTCTCTCTCA
>PVIY010021722.1:0-41591 GCA_004026745.1 Myrmecophaga tridactyla
GTCAGTGGAGTTTAGGGCTGATGCTCAGAGATCAGTGAATATGAAGATGCAGTAGCTACTGCCAAAATGGATGAAAAGCAATCATGGATGATCTCACACTCTTTCCTCAATGACATATAATTCCCTTTAGATGCAATCCTAAATGGAAGAAGGATAGAAATTATGAATTGAGTTTACAATTGAAATGACTCATAAAAAGCTGGAAATGACTGAATTTGCCTGGAAATGATCCAATTATGTTTGATGACATCAGGTGACTCAGACTAGATAAAGAAAATGAGTGGTTATAGAAAAATAAACTTGCATTCATTTAAATCATTTAAACTTGTATAAACTCATATCCTTGATATGGCTGTAAACTGAGAAAGTAAGGCAACTAGGAGGTGTTTCAGAGAACATTCTTACAGGTCTCCCATCCCTTGCTTTCCCAGAGGACCACAGGCACTCTGCCAAATCTCAGATTAGCTGAGACTCAAGGTTTTGCCTGCCTGTCCTTTGTGGGTACATGCAAGGTGTCCAGAGTGCTATTATGAAGCCATTGCCCTACAGAAAGCAGAAGAAAGAGTAAATCTACCTTAGGAGTACCAGGGAAAGGTCCATGGTGATGAGGTTTTGCTAATGGTATCAGTCTGTCTGCTCCTTAACATGGTATTATAGAATTGAGAATAGACATAAGAAGTAGAAAAGAGGTGAACTCCTCTTTTATATGTTCACTCAAGAAACGCATGTAAAAATAATCCTTGTGTGAATAAGGTGAAAAGTGAGTAAGTCCTAGAAGATAAGGACATTAGAAAAAAAGTAGAAAAAAAGAAAAGTTTTAAAGCATGGAATTCTTTAGTCTCAGAGGTTGTAAAGCAGAAACTGTAGAAGCCAAGTCCAGTAATGCTCAGGTATTATATTGGATGCATCTTAATGCTACTCCTCAGTTCTTCTTGGTATCATCATCTTCTGGGCCCTCAGCTTCTTGCTCCACCTCAACTGTCATCATGGCATTTTCTTCCAGAAGGGGCCCTCCACCATCTTACTGCCAAGGACTCCTGAGTCTGCTGGGTATGCACTCAGTGAATGGGGCATTGGGACCAGCCAGTTGTTTATCCAGAAAGACTAAGCTCTCCCTGTTGGCTCATGCTGTGTAATCAGGATATCCACCCACAAGCCCTGACTCTCAGACTCTCTCTATCACTCTCAGGTTTGGAAAACAGCTCATGAAGCATGAAATCTAACCTCCTGAACAACTGCCAAAGAGATCAAGTAATATAATTCTGAAGTTCAGGGCAGTTCATTCCTTGATGGGAAAAGTTTGTTCAAAGGAAAACAGAACATGGGAGGATAAATTTCCTCTTCTGTCTCTCTTCCATAGAGAAGTCTGAGGAATGGTTTATCCAAATAGCTTGTTCTACTCTTGAGAGGGCAAACATAAGCATATACCAAATGATAGCTGTCTCTCGGGCTGGTGTAAAGCAGGGGGCAGCATCATAACATTACTTTGCATAGCTTCCTATTCCTTATTGTCTCCCTCCCCTGTTCCTTCAATCTCCCTGCCCTGGGATTCTACCTCCCAAATAAAGTATCAGCACTCAATCCTTGCCCCGGTTTCTGTTCTCCAGGGAACCAAAGCTAAGGCAGATACATTTATGGACAGTATGTGCACAAAACAAAGGCAAGGTGGATTCAGAGCGCTTCATAATCTTTGAGAATTATGCACGATAATGTCTTGGAAAAAAATAATACTATCAAAATCTCTGATAGTGCTTGATCCATAGTAGACTTTTGGTAACTGTTAGTTGCATGGACAACAGTATTCAGAGTTGAATAGAGCAAAGGGCACAACAATAAACTCTTCCCCCCAATAACAGGAAGCCTGCTATTGTTCAACAAAATGGCTAGTGTTAGAACTAGAGGTTTCACTGTATAAATGAAAGGGGAGTACCAAATAATAAGAGTTATTAATAAAAATCCAAACAACTGTAATATTTAGTAACAAGCGTGACCATTTTGATTCTTCTACTTTGACTCTTTTAGTAGAATCCTTTACCTGCATTGCTCTTCTTTCTCCTGCCCCAAGTGAAATATGCCTTACATTAAGCCTCATTGTCAGCATCTCAGTTGTCTCTTCTTCTTCCTATCCTGTCCACACTCCCAAAGTGTTCTTACCCACTTGCAAGACATCAATTATAATGTTTACGTGTAATAACTCTGAGTGCCCATTATCTGGCTGTGACTTCTCCTAAATTCCTTCCTTCATTTGACCTTTTAGATATTTTACTTAGAATGTTGCATTGATCCCTACCATTTTATGCATCAGAAACCAGACCTATCATTGTCGCCAGTTAGTTCTTTATCCTGCCACCTTTATAACAATGATAGTTTCTCTCTGAATATCCTTGTGTCAATTGAGCAAATTCAGTTACCATGCAACAACTGAACTTATCACTGGTTTCATGTATGTAAATTCCACACAGGAATACCTGCTTCCCTTTCCAGGATGCCTTTTCTTAGCTCCTAGACAGTTTCCTTTGCCTTGTGGGCTCCTATGAACAGACCCTGGCCCTTTAATAGTTACATGTGAAGCTATCATTCAGGTTTCCTAACCAAAACATTTGATTCTTTTACACAGCTAACCCATCTCACCTGTATTCACAGCTTTGACAGCAAATCCCTTATTTAATCAAATTACTTAAAAATTAAGGTGCTACTGAAAATATACCAAATTAACAAGGGGAGGGAGTGCAGAAAGATAGAAGATATCACCAAAGGTCCTAAAATTTTTGCAAAGTGAAAATGGAATGAAATGAAGGAGACAGATATAGGTGCTAGCATGCAGATAAGAGAGCAAAACACCTGGAAGAAAAGACACAGGTTGATTTTTTTCAAAATGACAAAAGATTGAACTCTACACCATTTCCATTTGACTTTCTAGAATTGTTATAGAATAAGTGAAAATAATTTGTACTAGAGATGTCCCAACATCTATTGTGTGTGATAAAGTTGTGTGTTTATTTGTTTTAGTGACATTCACTAATTAATAACAAATGTGATATGGAAGAATGCCTGTTCAAAAAATAAAATGCTTCAGTTTTCATTTTTCAAATTAACGACAACAAATGGAATATCTCACGCTTTCCACAAGGCTCACACATGCCCATAATTTCCCAAGCAGAGAAACTGCCTGAGTTAGTAAGCAAGTCAGGCAGAGTTTAAACATCTCTCCCAATATCTTCTTTCCTCTAAGGACTTCAGTTGGTCACTATGTCAGCCAGATACTGCCACCACTTCAGTTTTCCTCCTTTATTGAGAGGTCACCACTGAGACCCAGGCAGGTAAAGGCAGAGTTCACCTTTGCTTTCTTCCTTGGCTGTGTCACGTACCTGTTCAAGTGGAATCCCCAGTTAGGGTGATCCCTGAGGCCAAGTGAGTTCTATTAAACTGCAGCAAGAATTGGTGAGCTATTTGCTCCTGGGAAAATCCTACTGCTGTGACTAATAAGTATTTCAAAAGAAATAAATGAGCATGTCATTCATCCCATGATTACAGGATGAGCAGGAAGGGAGTTTCTGGCCAGCAGGCCCTTTATCCTAATCCCCAGTTATTGGGTTGCTTCCCTAAATAGTGCAAATTGTCCCATGACAGAGGATTAAATCCTTTTCCAACCACTACCATGGCAAATCTGGTGGAGAGTCACAGTATACAGTGACAGGAAGGTAATGTTTGTAATGTTAAGACAAGCAAAGCAATATTTATGCCACACAAGTCAATAAGGAAATTAGCTATTATTTAATAGATTTGAACTATCTAAGATATAATTCGAATATTCAAGGACAACGTATGTAATGACCATTCTTCCCCAAATATTAGCTATATGCATGAAGACGAGCATTATCAGTTTCTCTATAAGGCAGGATATATGATGATTGTTTACCACCAACAATTCTTCCTTCCCGTAATGCTGTCATTTCAAAATGAATCAGAGTATAAAGACTCTATCAGCATAGCACTAATGATTTCTCCTAACTTGGGTATTGAATTTTTCAAAGTCTAGGGCAACTATGACACCATATGTGAAGCCTTGCCTGGAAATAACTTCATTCTTCTCTCAACCTCTTTAACATGTTTCTATACATATTTTGTGACATATATCACATTTATCTTGTACTCTAGTTATTTATGAACTTATCTAACTATCTGTAATGTAAGAAAATCTCTTTAAGGTTAGATCTATGTTTGATTCACCCACTATATATGCCTTTTTTATGTTAGGCATTCAGTAAAAATACTTGGAACAAATAAAGGAAAAGGGTGAGGACAGGTGGAAATTACAACCTTGTACATTGCTAATGGGAATTTAAAGTGGTGCAGCCACTGGGGAAAACAGTTTTGTGGTTCCTCAAACAGTTAAACATAGAATTATCATTTGATCCTGAAATTCCGCTTCTAGGTATATAGAAGAATTGAAAGTAGGGACTCAAATCGAGACTTGTACATAAATGTTCATAGCAGTCCTATTCACAATAGCATAAAAATGACAACAGCTTAAGTGTTCATGAACAAGTGAGAGGATAAACAAAATGTGGTATGAGTGAGCAATGGAGTATTATTCAGCCATAAAAGGGAATGGTATTCTGACATACATTACATATGTATGAACCTTGAAAACATGTTATATTGAGTGAAATCCTGTATGCTTCCACTTATATAAAAGGTCCCAAATAAACAAATTAATAGAGACAAAAGAGACAAAAATCAGTAGAGACATCAGGGACCTGGGTGAAGCGAAATGAAAAGATATTGCTTACTAGGTACAGAATTTCTGTTTGAGCTCATAAAAATGTATTGTATTATAGTCACACTATTTGTATATTGTGTTTTAAAATAAGTACCACAGATTATACTATTTTTTCAGATCCTTTATATATGGTTTTCTTATACTGACATTCCATAAACTTTCTATTAAATTGAGCTAGACTGCCTAAACATCTTTTTACAAGAATATGACAAAGGCCCGTTTATAAACAATATGGTGTTTTCCCTGGTATTTTTATAGATCAATGTAAAATTTGCCCACCAGGCATCATTTAAATACTCCCATAGAATTTTCATAGTCACTCTTTGTACCCATGATTCATTTGTACTAATTATCTATCTTTCAACCTTTAGGCTCTTCAGATATGCCATAACCATAGCTCTAGAAAAGAGGTATTATTCATCCAGCCCTGGCTATGGAGATGGAACTTTGACAGGACATCCATGCTGTTTTAATTTGCTAAAGCTGCTGGAAAGCAGTATACCAGAAATGAAATGTTTTTATAAAGGGGATTTACTAAATTAGAAGTTTACAGTTCAAAGACCTTCAAAATGTCCAAACTAAGACACCCAGAGAAAGATAACTTGACTCCAGAGAAAGGCGAATGGTGTCTGGGATTTCTCTGTCAGCTGGGAAGACACGTGGCTGGTGTCTGAAGTCCTTGCTTCTGGTTTTCATTACTTTAAAATCCTGACTCCATTGGCTTCCTCTCTAAGCATCTGTGGGCCTTCACTTAGCTGCTCCAGGGCAATACTCTGGGTTTCATCTCTTAACTTAGCATCTCCCAGGGCCAGAGATATCTTCTCTCCAAAATTCTGGGTTCAAATAGTTCTCTCAGCTTCTTCTTCATCTCCATACGTCTTTATCTATGTCAGCTCTGAACCAACCATCATCTCCTGGCACTTCTGCATTTCCAAACATCTGTGCCTCTGTTGCTTATAGCTTTCGATTCCAGTGGCTTCCTCTCCACGCATCTGTAAGCCTTCACTTAGCTTTTCTGGTGCAAAACTCTGGGTTTTGGCTTGCTTAGCATCTCTTGGGAATGCACATCTTTGTCGGCACTCCAAGCATATCAAAACTTCTACATCTAAGCCTTCTCCAAAATGTTTCCTATTTTAAAGGAGTCCAGTAAACTAATCAAGATGGACCCACCTTGAATGGTGGGTCCATCTAATCAAAAGGTCATACTCCTAACTGGGTGTCTCTCATCTCCATGGAGGTAGTCTAATCAAAAGGGCACATCCATAATTGAGTGGCTCAATCTCCTTGGAAACAATCCAATCAAAGTTTCCACCCTACAATATTAAATCAGGATAAAAGAACATGGCTTTTCTGTGGTACATAACAGTTTTAAATAAGCACAAATGCCAACATCTTTTCTGCCAATAAAAAGTGTCTTAGCTTCTAAGCTACTAAAATGAACACCATATAATGGGTTTTCTTAAATAATGGGAATTTACTGGCTCACAGTTTTGAGGATGGAAGAAGTCCAAAATTAAGCATCAGCAAGGCAGTACTTTTTCCCTGAAGACTGTGGCATTCTGGTCTTTGCTGTCAAGGATCCTTGGGTCCTTGTCTCTTCCATCACATGACAATGAATGTTGTGGTATATTCTCCCTTCGCTTCCTGATTCCATTGACTTCCAGCTTCTGACTGCTCCCAGCAGCTTCTTCCGGGCCCAATTTCCTTTCCTTATAAAACTTCAGACATGTTGGACTAAGAGCCACCCTCATTCAATTTAGACACACCTAACCAATTACATCTTCAAAGGGCCTATTTGCAAATGGGTTCACACCCAGGACTGAACATTCCTTTGGTAGTGGCATGGCTCCATCCCTCATTCCCCAACAGAAAGGAACTGAACATACATATAAAAACTTTTGGATGTTGTAGCTGCCAAAATGTAAAACAATGATTGCAAAATATCTCTATATTTCTCTCTGAAATTTGTACCCACCTACTTTCAAAAATGAAGGCAATTAAAATAAAAGACCATTATCACCTACAGAAAGGCACTTTACTTTTATACTCCAAATTTATGCGAACTCAGTTAGTCAGACTGACCCTTAGATTAGTTTTGTCTTTCAAGGGAAAAAGGAAAATATAATGAGTTATATTACCCTCAGATTATAGGAAACATCATTTTAACACTTACATAAACTATTTTCAAGGCCTAAATTCAAATAGGATTATGAATCTTTACATGAGGGACATGTGGGATGTTTAATAGATGTTTTGTAGAAGATGCAAAAATACTTCATTAATATTTTTATGACCATAGATATCAATGACATTATGCCAATGCTTAACCTAATGAAAGCAATCTAACGAACCAAGAGCGACAGACATTTCTGGCACTCAAATTCCAATGAGTTTGGGAGACCTGTAAGGACAAACAGCTACATGTCCCTTAGATCAAATCTCTCAATGAAAAAAATATATCAACTCAAAATTGTTCATGCAGCAAAACTATTCTTCACGTACGAAGGTAAAATAAATACATCATCAGATACATGAAAGTTGTGTTAATTTTTCTGTACTACAAGATATGCTATGTCTTCAGGCTATGGGGAAATGTCCCAGGTGAAAAGTTAGATTGACAAGAAAGAATGCAAGCATCAGAAATGGTAGATATGTGTAAATGTAAAAAATTTTATTTCTTCTTGTCTTAATTCTTTAAAATTCATTTGAATCTATAAAACAATAATGGTAACATATTATTGTATAATTTGAACATTAGTAAATTATATGACAAAAATGCAAAACCAATAAGGCTAAGTCTAATTACACTCGAGGGTTCCACATGTTATATAAAAAGGTAAAATTTAATTCCAATTGGATTGTAACATATTAAAGACGCATATTGCCATTTCTAAGGACTACAAAATGAAACAAAGAACTATATCCAATAATTGAGATAAAATGAAATACTAATAGAGAGTCAATTCAAAAACGGAAGGAAAAAAGAATAATTGAAATGGGATAAACAATAAATAAATAGCAAGATGGCAGATATAAATATACTCATGTTGACAATTACATTATATAGAAAAGGACTAAATACTATAATTTAAAGGCAAACATCGGGGGTGCAAAGGTAGTTCAGTGGTAGAATTCTTGCCTGCCCTGCGGGAGACCCAAGTTCGATTCCCAGTCCATGCACTTCCCCACAAGCAAAGAAGCAAAACAAACAAACAAGCAAAACAAACAAATAAGCAAGCAAAAAAAATTTTCAACAAATGGTGCAGCAATAACAGGATACTCACATGGAAAAATAATGAAATGTGACACTGCCATACAGAAAACAAACAAACAAACAAAAAAAGGCAAACACTATCAGAATGGGTAAAATAGAGGATCAATACATATATGATCCACTTATAAAGAGAAAGGTTGAAAGGAAAAAAAGGTGAAAGGTATATCATGAAAACATAGGCATAAAAAAACTGGTTTGGCTATATTAATATCAGACAAATACAACTTCAAGACAAGAGTCATTATCAGTAAAGGAAAGGGATAGGTTCATAAGAAAAATGATTAATTCATTAAGAAGATATAAAAATCGTAAATGCTAACTTGAAGTGAAAGTCAATAGAACTAAAACTAAAATTAGGAAAATCGGCAATCATAGTTGGAATCTTTAACAGCCACTATATAATTGTTACAAGTAGAAAATAATCAATAAAAATATAGAAGATTTGAACATAATCATCTAAGTTAATTTAATTAAGATTCAAAGAATATCACCCCAAGGTGTATATAATATGCCTACTTTCCAAGTAGACATGTGCATTCAAGATAGATGACATCTTGAGGCAGAAAAGAAGTCTCAAAAGATTTAAAAGATTTGAATTTTATGAGTATTTTCTCTGACCATGATGAAATTAAATGAGAAATAATCAACAACAATGAGATATCTAGGAAAACTTCAAATATTAGAAATTAAGTAGCATGCTTCTGAGTAACATAAAGTTCACATATGAAAAGAAAAATTGGAAAATATTTCAAATTAATATTAATAATTCATAGCACATTTTAGATATTAGGGTGCATATAAAGCAGGCCACAGAGGAAAAGTTGTATCTTAAATGCTTTTATTAGCAAGAAAAGCAGCTTAAAATCAATGAAGAATTCACCCAGAGAAATAAGAAAAAGTATAGCAAATAAAACCCAAAAGAAATTTAAGGGAAAATGGAAAGATAAGAATAAACAAAAACAAAACTTGGTTGTTCAAAAGATTAATATTATTGACAGTCCCTACAAATAGAAAAAATACTATATAGCTACAGTAATAGAAAATATGTAGAAATGGTATACACAAAAGCAATATACCACTGGAAAATTATAGAGCCCAAGAGTAGATCAAAATTTGTAGAATCAATTGATTTTGGGAAAAAAATCACTGAATAATTCAAAGGAAAAAGAAAATCTTTTGAATAATGGTGCTGGAAAGCTAGATATCTGTATAGCAAAACGAACTTCGACATACTATAAACAAAAATTATGTAGATATCATATTGTGACTTTAAATGAATGCAGAAATTATTAGAGTTCTTACAAAAATAGATTTTTTTTCACAACCTGGGAGTTGGTTAATATTTTGGGGGGATGGACTATGATTACTAACTAGAGGGAAAATTAGTAGACACACTTTATCTCATGAAAATAAGAATTTTGTTCTAGAAAAGACACCATCAATAAAGGGAAAGACCAAGGCACAGGCTGAGAAAAAGAAATTGCAAAATACCAACCACACAAAGAAATTCTACTGGCAGATGGAACAACATGGCTACATGTTTTAAAAAAATTATACCATGCTGAGTAACAAGCAAATACCATATGATCATCTCAAGATACACAGGAAAAACATTTGACAAAATGTAACATCTTCACAACATAAAAACAAATTCAATAAACTTTGAGTGCAAGAGATCATCTTCCACATGCAAAAGGGCTTCTCTGAAAAAGCTACAGCTAACACCATTAATGATGAAATACTAGGTATGCCCCCCTAATATCAGGAATGAGACAAGGATGCTCATTCTTACCACGTCTACTCAACATTCTATTGAATGTTCTTATCAGGGAAATTAGATAGGAAATAGGAAAAAGGCACCCAGATTGGAAAAGAAGATGTTAAACTGCTCTATTTCTATATGACCTGGTCTCATATGCAGAAAATATGAAGGAATCCACTGAAACCATTCGTACTAATAAATGAGTTCAGCAAGTTTACAGGAAAAAAAGATAAGATATAAAAATCAATTGCATTTTTATACATTTGCAATGAACAATCTGAAAATGAAATCAAGAAAACAATTCCATTCAGGATGTCATAAAAAATTTTAAATACTTAGGAAAAAAATTAGCAAAGGAAGGGCAAAACAAATTTTCAGGAAAATATTAAACATTGTTGAATGAAATTAAAGAAGATCTAGATAAATGGAAAAATATCCTACACTCATGGATTGAAAGTCTTAACACTGTTAAGATGTCAAAATACCCAAAATGATGTACAGATTCAAAGCAATCCCTATCAGAATTCCTGTTGACATCTTTGTGGAAGTTGACTAACTGATCTTAAAATTCATATGGAATTGCAAAGGATTCATAATAGCTAAAACAATCCTAAAAAGAAGAAAACAGTAGAAAGACTCACACATCTCAAATTCAAAATTTAAATACAAAGCAATAGTACTCAAAACAGTGTGGTGCTGGTACAAGCATACACATATAGACCAATGGAATAGAATTGAGAGTCCAGAAATAAACCCACTCATTGATGGCCACCTGATTTACAACAAAGGTACCAAGACCATTTAGTGGGAAAGAATAGCCTTTTTAATAAAGCTTGTAAAACAACTGGACAGCCACATGCAAAAGAATGAAGATGAAACCCTACCTCATATAATATATAAAAGTTAATTCAAAATGAACCAAAGACTTAAATGTAAGTGCTAAAGTTAGAAAAGTCTTAGAAGGAAACAGAGAAAGAAAACACAGGAGAATGTCTTCATTACCTTGAATTCTTATGTATGACACTTAAAGCTAAGCACCAAGATGAAAAATAGATAAACTGGATTTTGTCAAAATTAAAATCTTGAGCCTGCTGCATATAACTTTGTAGTGTTCCATTTGGGATGGAACTCCAAAGTTCACCATCAAAAAGTGGAAAGATAATCCACAGAATGGGGAAAACATATTTTCAAATCATATTTGATAAGCATTTTTAAATGCAATTTTTATTGCTATATATCATATATTTACATACCATCTAACAATCCAAAGTGTGAAATCAGTGTTTCACAGTATCATCATATAGCTGTGCATTCATGATCTTGTGATCATGATTTTGTAACATTTTCATTATTCCAAAAAAAAAAAAGAAAAGAAAAAAGAAACATCTGAAACATCCCAATCTTCCTTATCCCCCCTATTAATTTATCTCTTTTTTTCTTTATTTTCTTACTCATCTGTCCATACACTGTATAAAGGGTGTATCAGTCACAAGGTTTTCACAATGACTTCTCAACTCCATTAGAAATCTCTCAGCCACTGAAACTTTATTTTGTTTCATTAATCTTCCCCTTTTGGTCCAGAAGCCTTTCTCAACCCCACAATGCCAGGGCCAGGCTCATCCAGGGAGTCATGTCACACATTGCCAGGGAGATTTGCATCCCTGGGAGTCATGTCCCACATAGTGGGGAGGGTAGTGGGCTCACCTGTGGAGTTGGCTTAGAGGGTCCACTGGGCATCATTATAAGCCCAAGTTGATGGGCTTATCTTCTCCTTTGCGGGAATAAGTTTCAAAAAGGCAAGCCCCCAAATCAAGCACCTGGCCCATCAACTTGGCAGTCCCCATTGCTTGTGAGAATATCAGGCCTTCCCCAGGTGGAAAATCTTAATATTTCCAACTCTTTTCCCGAGTCCCTAAAGGAAACTTTACAAATACTGTTTTACCTTCTGACCAGATTACTCTGGGATGTATGAGGACATCGTACAAACCTGTACAAACTGACATGATCTCACTCCCAATTCAAGATTCTGTATAATAATGGTGTTTGAATGAGCTGACCATACAAGTTAAATTAGATATTGTGGTACCAAAAATATAAATTTTGCTCCAAATAAACATCTCTTCCCTTGGTCTTAGACAGAAGTTGAAGTTTTAATGTTCAGTCAATATCATTCTTTACCCTTTAGTCTGATTTACCTTAATCTTAACCAGATAAGCTTCATTCACATCTGTAATTGCAGTCTGATCACTTTGCCAGTGTTTTTAACAGTTGCTGTATGGGGTAATGCTTTCATCAGTGCAGAATTCTAGCTCTGAGTATCAGGTATCACACAGATACTTGAAGTTCCAGGGAATGACAAAGTTATACACAGAAGGCTCAGGATCTCAGAATTTAGAAATAATAGTTACTACTCAGGAATAGATGTGACTGCCGTAAGAGCTTACAATCTAGTAACCTTTACAATAGGCCCTCCACCCATAACCTAGGCTCTCATATTCAATTCTCAGTTTGCATATGATAGTTAAGCCGTATTAATGAGGCATTATAATATTTGTCTTTTCATTTATGGCTTATTTTACTCAGCATACTGTCCTCAAGTTTCATTCACCTACTTGCAGGCCTCACAACTTCATTCCTTCTTTCAGCTGGCTAATATTCCATATATGTAAACACCATATTCCCCTTCCATTCCTCAGATGATGTAGCCTTAGGCCACTTCCATCCGTTGCAAATCCCAAATACTGCCACCATATACACAGTGCACAAACGTCCGTTCTTATCTCCACTCTCAGTTCCTCCAAGTGTACATCTAACAATGGTGTTGCAGCATCAAATAGCAACTCCATGCCTAGCCTCCTGTGGAGCCACCACACTGCTCCCCAGAGGGGCTGCAACATTCTACTTCCCTACCACCAGTGAATATACACATCTTTCTCTCCACATTTCCTCCAGCACTTGTATCTCTCTGTTCATTTTTAAACAGTTTTATTCATACGCCATATAATCCAACCTAAGTTAAGAAATCAGTGGTTCCCAGTATAATCACATAGCTATGCTTTCACCATAATCTATATGAGGACATTTCCATTTCTTCTACAAATCTTCTCACAGCCCTCCCCCCATTTCCCCAGCCTATCATTGAGCTTTGGTATATTGCCTTTGTTACATTCAATGGAAGAATATTACAATGTTACTGTTAACTATAGACCCTAGTTTGAATTGATTATATATTTTCCATATACCATCCCATTTTCAATAGCTTGCAATGCTAACATTCATTTGTTCTCACTCACATAAAAACATTCTTAAATGGAAGGACATACCATATTCATGGGTTGGAAGATTAAATACTGTTAACATGTCAATTCTACCCAAATTTATTTATAGATTCAATACAATATCAATTTAAATCCCAACAACTTATTTTGCATAAATAGAAAAACCAATAACCAAATTTATTTGGAAGAGCAGCATGCCCCAAATAGCTAAAAATATCTTGAAAAGAATGAAGTGGGAGGTTTCACAGTCCCTGACTTTAAAGCATAATATAAAGCTACAGTGGTCAAAATAGCATGACACTGTCATAAAGATAGATATACTGACCAATGGAATCAAATTGAGTGTTCAGAAATAGACCCTGTCATCTATGGACAATGGATCTTTGATAAGGCAGTCAAGCCAATCCAACAGAGACAGAAAAGCCTCTTCAATAAATTATGTTTGGAGAACTGGGTATTCATAGCCAAAAGAATGAAAGAGGATCCATATCTCACATCATAAACAAAAATTAACTCAAAATAGATCAAAGACCTAAACATTAGAGCTAAGACCATAAAACTTTTGGAAGAAAATGTAGGGAAGTATCCTATAGATTTTGTAAGAGAAGCTGGTTTCCTAGACTTACCCTCAGAGCACAAGCAATGAAAAAAGAAATAGATAAATGGGATCTCCTCAAAATTAAACAGTTTGTGCATCGGAGGATTTTTTCATGAAAATTAAAAGACAGTCTATGCAATGGGAGACAATATTTGGAAACTGCATTTTAGATAAGGGTTTAATATCCAGAAAACTACAATTGCTGGTGAGGATGTGGTGAAGAGGCACACTTACTCACCCTTGTTAAAGGAATGCAGAATGATGCAACTTCTCTGGAAGGCAGTTCCTCAGGAAGCTAAGTATAGAATTGCCATATGATCCAGCAGTCCCATTACTAGGTGTATAGAGGAACTGAAGGCAAGGTGATGAATAGATATTTGCACAGCAATGTTTATAGTGGCATTATCCACAATTGCCGAGAGATAGAAACAGTCCAAATGTCCATCAACGGACAAGTGGCAAAACAAACTGTGGTATATACATACGATGGAATAATACACAGCTGTGAGACATATTAAAGTCATGATGCATGCAACAATGTGGATGAAGCTTGAGGACTGAAATTAGCCAGAAACAAAAGGGCAAATACTGTATGGTCTCACTAATATGAACTAACATTAATGAGGGAACTTTGAGAGTTAAAGTTGAAAACAGGTTATCAGGAGATAGAGAGTAGAGATTGGGCATTTGATGCTGAAGGAGTACAGAATGTTCAACATGACTGATAGTAAAGATCTAAAAATGGATAGTGCAATACTATCTGATAGTAACACACTATTATAAGTTTGCTGAATGAAATTGAGTGTGCATATGGTTGAGGGGGGAGGTTTGGTGGCATGTATGACACCAGAAAGAAAGTTAAAGGATAAATACAGAGATAGAATAACTTAGTGAAGCTTATAGAGGACAATGATGGAGATTAAATGTATAGATATAAAAGTGAAAAGTCAAAAAAGAGAAGAAAAACCCACAGGATGGGAGAAAATATTTTCAAAGTTATATATTTGATAAGGCCCTTGAATCTAGAATATAAAAAAGCACTCAAATTGTATAATAAAAAGACAGCCTAATTAAAGATAGGCAAAGGATATGAATAGATATTTCTCCAGGGAAGATACACAAATGTTTAATAAGCACATAAAAAAGGTGCGCAACATCAGTAGTCACCAATGAAATGCAAATCGAAACCACAATGAGGTAGCACTTCATTGGCTAGAACCAAGAAGTCAGATAATAATAAGTGTTGGTCAGGATGTGCAGAAATAGGAACAATCATACATTGCAAATGGGAATATAAAATGGTGCAGACACTCTGCAACAGTCTTGCAGTCTTCAGATTGTTAAACATGGAGTTATCATATGACCCAGCAACCCCACCTCTAGACATAATACCCAAGAGAAATGAAAACGTATGCCCACACAAAAACTTAAAAACAAATTTATATAGCAGAATTACTGATAAAGACTTAAAGGGAGAAAGAAAATTAATGAAAGAATGGATAAGCAAATGTGGCATATCCACATAATGGAATATTATTTAACCATAAAAAGGAATGAAAGACAGATATGTGCTACAACTTGGATGAATTTTGGAAACATTATGCTAAGTGAAAGATGCAAGTCATAAAGTTCATATATTACATGATTCTATTAATATGAATGCCTAGAATAGGGAAATTATAGAGACAGAACGTAAATTTGTGGTCGCTTCGGGCCAGGCGGGCAGTTGTAGGGTTAACAGCTAAAAGTTATGGGGCTTCTTTTGAGTGATGAATATGTTCTAAAATTGTCTGTGGTGATGATTTCACATATCTCTGAATATAGTAAAGTCACTGCATTGTACATTTTAAATGGCTGTATTGTATGGCATATGAACTGTATCTCAATAAAGCTGTTTTCAAAACAAAAATATTAAGCTGAGCCAAAAAAGCAGACATAAATTAATGCCTACTGTTTGATTTTGCTTATATGAAATTTGAAACCAGCAAATCTTTAACAAAAATTAGGAAAGCGATGGATGTCTTTAGGGAATAAGAATGATGAAGAAGGTACAAAGAAAATTCTGGGGTGATGAAAATGCCCTATAACATGTTATGTTATAACATGCTCTATAACATAAACATCAGGGTTTATGTTACAGGGTATACACATTTGTGAAAGCTCATTAAATTGTATACTTAAGGTCTGATTACTTATCTGTGAATTAAAAAAAAGAAGAGCAACTAAAAACAAAATAAAACAAACCTCAACCCCTGAAAGAAACCTAATTATACTCTTACAATTGACTCAATATTTTCATGTAAATTCAAAAGACTCCATCTACAATTAAGTCATGTCAGCTAGTTCTTAATTTAAAGACTTCAGTCTTCAGCTAATTTAGGTGACCATGTGGTGATTGAAAACAGGAGAAAGTTTTCTGACAAAGTTATTCCTGCAACTAGGACCTAACTTTCAAGAGTATTTGCCTAGTGATTTCTTTCCAATAAAATTTGTTGACCATAAAATAACTTTATTTTGGCAACTAGTGGTCAGGTGATTTTCAATAAATTAATGTCATGACAAACTCACTACACTCTCAAATAACTGCACACTCCCAAATAACTAGTCTGCAGGAGAAGACTGTGTAGTTTTACCCAACTGAACAATGAAAAATGTCAGCCAAAAACAATTAGTTGATTTTTGGTACATGTGATGTTTAGCTGTTCATTAGTTCAGTAATTAGTAATGGGTTTTTTTTGAAACCCATTCCAGAATTCAGTAACAAATTAGTATTAACTCGAGGAAAATGCTGATATTATTTTCTGGTAGGTCCGAACAGTATATTTAAAAGTTAAATAAACTTTTTGGTCTAGAAAATAAAAAATTGAGGGCTCTGATTTATACCACTTGGGATACAAATTTGTTCTGTCAACATACTTGGATAAATGGAACATTTTAATCATTCCTATGTATCTGCTTTCTTCTCAGCATAAGTTGACTGCAACCTTTACATATTGAATAAGAAAACAATTCAATGAAAGCAACAACAATAAAAACAACAGAAAGAATGCTGTCTGAATAGGATTAATCTT
This sequence comes from Myrmecophaga tridactyla, assembly GCA_004026745.1. NCBI lineage: Eukaryota > Metazoa > Chordata > Mammalia > Pilosa > Myrmecophagidae > Myrmecophaga > Myrmecophaga tridactyla. Next base: position 16,767 of record PVIY010021722.1, read on the forward strand.
TTTTTTTAACACTTCTGGAAGCAATCATGAAAAATAAACTAGGGTTCTAATAAGGTCAAGGATCTATGGTGGTCTTGTTTTTGGTGAGATCACAATACTTTTTAACAGCATATTCTTGCCTACTCACACAGTAGCAATAGCTATCTCTGGATATTTTAAGTGTACTTTATGTGTTTACATCTTAGAGCATTTTTCATTTTCCAAGTAAAGTAGTCATCTTGGGCTTGACCCCGCAGCATTTGCTCCAGCAATGTTCTCCCAGAAGCCCTTAATGACTTCAATAAGAGTTACAGAATTGGATCCCACTAGGAGTGCTTCCATCATTGCGCTGAGCTTGAGAAGAGGTTAGTTATGAAACAAAATGCATTTCTGAGTGAATCAGCTGACTGCTAGTGGGTCTTCCCCATACCAAATTTACACTTATCTTAAAATTGCTTTTAACTCATAAGTCTAACTTATTCTTATAAATAGCAGAAGTACGTATATCCTGACTAATAAATGACTAAGCTGTAACATATCAAAGCTGCAATTCAATTCAAGTCTTTAAACACTTGTATACCTGAACTAGTAAAAAAGAAGAAAACCTACATGTTTGATCATGTATAATATATTCTGGTAGCTGTCTAACTGCAGCCGCCATATTAATTTTTAAATGGTCAAATTTGACTATGTATTATATACATTTCCTCCTTGGCCAAAAGGATTTGAAAAAAAGGTCACTGATTTATTCATTCAATCCACATGTATTTTTTTTAGTTATTTTGCATGCAAGGAAGCAGTCTACATGCTATAAATAGAGTGGAGAATAAGACAAGAGAAGTCCCTGTCCTCATGAAATTTTTATTCTAGCAGAAGAGATGGACCCCCCCCAAAATTAGATATATAATATAAATTCAGGAAATGAAGTCTGTTTCATAAGGTAATATCTGTAGAGAGACATGAAAGAAGTGCAGAAGGAAGATCTGAAGGTGGAACATTCCAGGAAGAGAAATTAAAAAGTGCAAGTATCTTGAGACAAAACAAGTTTGGTCTATTAGAGGAGTGGCACATAAATCAGAGTGGCTAAATTGGAGTGAACAAGGAGGAGTAGTAGGTATGATCATAGAGGAGGCAGTGAACAGATATGAATGGGTTTATAGGTTATAGTAAGGAATATGGAGTTAATTTTAAATAAGATGAGAGGTTATTGGAGGGTCTTAAGCAGGAGATTGAGATGGATTGCTCATTCTAGCTGCTGTACAAAGAAGTGAATCTACGGGACAAGAATGAAAGTAGAAATACCAATTAAAAGTTCTATCAGTGCAGAAAATTAAAAATGACTCCAGGTATTTTAAGCATGAAAGAATTTAATGCATGGAATTAGGTGCTTACAAATCCCTTGAAGTGATTAGAGGAGTGAATTATAGTCTGGCTTCAGGAATGACTCTCAGACAATACAAACTGATTAATCAGCGTCCACTAATTGTGAAGACACCATGAGAACTAGTGAGTCAAGAACGCAGTCATGTTGCTGAGATCCAAGAATCAGAAAGCTATAATCAAGATGTCACTTATCATTGCTCACGAGGCCACAACTGCCATTCAGTACCTGGGAAGCTGGAGATGAGACCCCAGAGGGGAAATTCAGCCTTTAGCAGAATTAAATAGTTTAACAATTTCTGCATATCTCCAGCTGTGCTCATATATTTCAGCATAGAAGTCCTGCCCGATCATAGCCTATCACTACAACCAGCCAAGCTGGTACTCTAATCTCTTGAAAGGCAGTTAATAGGATAGAATTTTTTTCCAGTCACCATTAAAATTACTATATTTCTGGATGACCAGCCCATGTTAAGCAATGGGACTGATTTCCTGGGACCATATCAATAAGATAAAGACTCTCACTGATACTCTTCCCCATGTGTCAGATTTCTTCTTCTGTGTTATGCTTAGCTGTTGTATGTGCTGTATGAGTTTTCAAGACTCTTTGATGCAGGCACAAAATGTACTCTAGTTAGTTTAAGCAAGAGTATTCTGATTAGAATACATCAGATAGCAAACAGAGTCATAGGCATGGGGCTAAGCTTCCAGAAATAACTCCCAAAATTAAACCACAGAACCAATCAGGGAACTCCTGCCATTAACAACCCCTAAACTATAGTACCTCTGTGATGATTAAGAAGCTACTTCCACCACCCTTAGAAACTCTCCTTCTCACTAATTCTAGCATCAGCAAAATGGACATATCATATTCAGCAAGTTTTCCCTGTAGCCAATTTTTGAAGAAAAGTCTTGTTTCTGACTAAGAGATTATAAGTCATATCTCTGCACTCTAGCATCAACAAAGGTAAGAAAATGTAGGCTTGTTGACCACAGGCGATTTATTCTTTTATTTATTCATTCATTCATTTATTGCATGGGCAGGCACCGGAAATCAAACCCGGATCTCCAGTATGGCAAGTGAGAACTCTGCCCGCTGAGCCACCATGGCCTGCCCAACCACAGGTTATTTTTATTCTGCCTTAGGAAGGCAGGAATCACAAGCGCCTGTGTTGGACCAGGTATTTTGCAAATTGCCGTATTTTTTTTTTTTCTGACAATATCATGTTCTCCAGTTTCCAACCCTATTGCTTATTTACCTCTGCCAGCTCAAATTCCTTCATTTTTTGGCTGATTATTTTTCTTCAGAGACCCTTTTTCATTCATTCAACAAATATTTGTTGAGTTCTAAATTGCCAGATAATGTTCTAGCTGCTGGTGATATAGCAGTAGGTAAAACAACATCCCCTCTAGAATGCACAACCTAGTGGTGGGAGAAGAAGAAGAAATCACACACACACACACACATATATATGTCAGATGGTGATCAACATACTGAAGAAAATGACACAGTTAGGGTGTGAGCTAATAATAGCTCAGATGTTATTTTATATAGATTCATTAGTGAAAGTATTTCCTTTTGGTGATTTAAGTTGAGTCCTAAATGAAGTAAAGAAGTAGACATGGGTATGTCAAGGGGAGGAGCAGGACAGGCTTGAACAACTAGGAAAATGAAGTGGCCTTTTACTGAGATGGAGAAGATAAAGGAACAAGTTTGGGGTGAATACCATGAGATCAGTTTTGAACATGATTTGTTTAGAAGGTCCATTAAAATTGAAGTGGAGGTTTCAAGCAGGTATTGTATATATGAATTTGGAGTGAAGGAAATAGGCTTGGTTATTGGTAAAGTTGTGAGGTTGGATGAAAGGAGCCCAGGAGTGAGAAAATATAGAAGAGAGAAGGGAGCTGTGTAAGGATTGAGTCCCAAAACATACCAATATCTAAAGGTTGGGAAAATGAGGAGAATGCAAGCAAAGAAGTCAAAGAAGGCACGAGTCAAGTAAGAGAAGAAATGAGTGAGTGCTGTAGCAGGCACTCTAGATGCCCCACCTATATCCCTTAGGCTTTCCTGAGCTCACTGGAAGCTTCATGTGAAGACTGAATCCAACAACTGATAGTTTCTCATGTTTGTTCCACAGTTTTTCAAAGGTTTCCTGTGGGTACCATTTTCCCACGGTAGATCATGGTAGTTAATAAAATAGCTAGCGACTTTTGTCTCTTTCCAAATTCATTTTTTCTACTCCCACAGTTGTTTCTCTGTTTACCTCCAAATAAACTACCTGTACCCAAGTCCTGCTTCTGGGTCTGCTTTGTAGGCAAACAAAACCATGGCATTTGGTAGCTTCAACTACAGCTGTTTTTGTGAGTGATGGAAAAAAAGGAAGTCAAATATCTAGTACCAACAATTGATTCGAGGAAGAAGTGGTGGTAGATAGAAATGGAGTGGTGTTAAGAGAAGGTTTGCAAGGTTGTGGTGATGGGTCTGATTTGGTAGCTAGATTGTGGTAGATATGAATGTGGAAATATGTGAAAATTTTCTTCTGAAATCGGTCTTCTACAGAGAATGAGGAGTAGGGGAGAGATATTCAGAGTAGAGAGGCCAGGCATGAAATAGTTTTTAGAAGGGCTAGAGAGTAGATGATTACTGAGTTGTGTAGAATCACTGGTCCCTTGAAGCTAGCTGTCATGGATTTAAGATGATAACAGTCAGGATGTGCATCTGTTTTTATTCATCCAAGTTCAGCTCTCTTATTAGAAGTGTTGAGGGACAGAGGCTTGGATTTTAACAATGTTGCACTTTTCCCCAGGTGAATACCATGGAGAACTATGGAGTTGAGGGTGTATGCAAGTTAGCAATTATATAGTTGGACAATGGATATGGATAAGAAAAGAGAGGGAGGACATGTGGGCTGATGAGGGATACAGAAAAAAATGATAGGATAGATGGACTGTAGGGACCAATGGGGTAAAAAAAAATGATTGAGTGCAATATTAGAAGAAAATTAGCAGAAAGGATAGAAGATGGTGTTCAGAGTATGGAATCCTTGAAACAGATTCTATCTGGGAAGAATGGAAGGAAGGGAATCTTACCAGGATCACATAGAAATCCAGGGCCTTTTTTTTCCTCTGACATCACAGTGTTGGCAAATTTTATTCTTTGGTGTCATGTGACACATGTTGGGGCCACAACAGTCAGTCAGACCTGTTTATACGCATCATTACTACAATGGTTCAAAATCTTTCTCTCAGCATATTCTGAGCTGCCACTAACTCCCATTAGATCAGTGGATATAAACTGATATTCCCAGGGAAGTGTTGTGTTGCCTCATTCCTTTGAGCCTTAGCTGTTGTTATACCCAGTTGCTCTATAACTGTTGGACTCTAAACCACACTGATATTAAGTGGCAATGTGCCTAGCATATGACATGTGTTCCATAAATATTTACTGACTATTGGCTCTTGACTGACTGGTGACATAAACACATGAAAGCTGAAACAACATAAATCCTCAGACTTTTATGACTGGAACTGTTTTCCATCCCTAAACCTGGAGAGGAAGGGAAGGAGAAAGAATGATGTGATAGCAGTGATGTTCTATTATCAGAGCTGAAGTTGAGGGTAAATCTCTCCTACTGGCTGCCAATATTTCTCCTTGGGAATATCAGAAGTTACACAGAAGATGACAATTGCAGCAACCTCTTTTCAGGGTGATTTTAATGCTTTGGGGGATAACTCCAAGATCTAAAAGAAATAAAGTCATAAATAAAAACTATTAAGGCATCTGAAGAATTGTAACCAAAAACATCTAATAATTTTAATATATTTTCACACTTCACCATTTCCTTTGACTATTCTTCAAAAGTATCTGAATAAATGGGAATTGCCTGAATATATACTGCTAGTATAATTTCTGTAGTCTGGTGATATATAGGAGCTGATAGCAAGGAAACTATTTTTCATTGGTAAAAATAGAATAGGAGAAATCTTTGTATTTATGGTGGAGCTAATTCAAATTTTCAGAAGCAAATGGGATCTTTATTACTTTAATGCATTGTTTAATTTAAATATATCTATATAGCCTCTTAAAAGCAGACATGAATAATTAAGTACAAATTGTTCTTCAGTGGTAGAAATGAAACTCAAGCTCTACAGGGCAGTATGAGATTTTTTACTACCAACAATTAAGTAGGAAATTTGTAAACAACAAAATGAACAGCTTTCCTTCAGATGCCACTACTTGGAATTCTTGTGAAGGAAATGAGAACAAAGCATCTAGGTGCATTAAAATAATTTAGTATTTAAAACCAGATTTCCAAAGCTGCAGAATCAAGGAAATAGCATTGGGGAAACAAATCCAATAACATCATTATAATCTATATGAAAATATAAAATCTTGGGTTAACTTGAAATGCAGACACTTACCCATAATTGACTGGGAGCAATTTTGTATATGCACAGACTCTTGAGCTTTTTTCTATACTAAAAAAAAAAAAATCAGTGTTTTCAATATTTGAGGATAGCAAGTAGTTAACTCAAAGGTATATTATTATTATGTCTTTGCATGATAAAAATATCACTGTCATTTCTTAGAATATAAAGGGAAATGAACATTTTGGGGAACTTTATTGACAAGTATGACAAAAAGAAACAGTGTATGGAATGATCTGAAATAATGTATTTTTTTGCTCAGCTTCAGATCCCCCATAGAAAAATGAGCTAACTAGACCTAATTGTCACCATGGGACATAGAAGAGGCCAATAGCTACAATTCCAGGGAAACTGAGATGCAATTCAAGAAGCTATCTGCCATCTTTTATCATCTGTAAATATTCTAGAACTAATCTTTTCTGCCTTTTTTGGAGAAGCTATTATGTACATGTCATTATCCCTCATCATATTGCACACTCCTTGAGAGAAAGGATTATATTTCTTCATCCTTTACACAAACCATAGAACCTACCACAATGTCTAGTTCTGAAGAGGTAGTCTATAAATATTGGAATTGGATTGAATTCAATGTTGCCAAATAAAGGACTAAAGTTTAAAATAATAATGAATGCAAAGAGACCACCATCATTGATAAATCTCAAGTGATCGCCAATTAAATGGAAGAGAGTAATTCATATCCCAACCTGAAACAAATATTAAGCTAGACACAATCACAGAGCATTGTTAGCAAAAGGATGGGAAAGTTAAGAACAGAAAGTTGTTTTGAGTACTTTACTCACAAATTGGAGGCTAATGAGAATGGTTAGTGGTAATATGAAGGATCAGAGACCAGTCTAAACTTGAAACCTTTTGAGACATTTTGAGAGCAGTGTCAGTTTTTTTTTTTTGTTTGTTTGTTTTTTAGTGCCAGCTTTAAGGAGATCATTAAATGCTGTTTTATGGAAAGAGAATAAGGTGACCAAAGACTTGAAGATGAGAATATACTGGTGTTTTTGAATGAAAAAATTTGCTGATTAAAAAAGGTTAGAACATTTTGCTAATTGAATAGTAAACATAATCAAATGACACAGAAGACAGGATATAATGAGTCTAAGGATGTTTAGGTGAGTGAAGAATTTTAAAACCTGAAATAAGTTTTTTTGGGGGTGCAGTGCATGGTCCAGGAATCGAACCCACGCTTCCTGCATGGAAGGCGAGTGTTCTAGCACTGAACCACCCGCGCACCCAAACCTGATAAAATTTTGGTTCCCAACTGTCCTTTTTTCTCCTGCTTACACTTCTAAATACCTTTAGAAAGACCAGCTAGAAGCACTACACTGAACTCTAAGTTAATACAACTTTTTCATTGACCTATTTCTCCTCAGTCCATGTGGACTCTAGGCATACGCTACACACTCAGGATGCTATACTATTTCTATATTGGCCAGAGTTCAGAAATCTAGATTTATTTATAAACATTCCTGGTATTTACTACATTCCAGGCATTCTAAAAACTACTGATTTCACTCATTTAATCCTCATAACAAATATATAATAGACATAAAATTATGAATTGTCTTTTACCAAAGAAAGTTGCTGCTGTGTGGACAAGACAAATCACTTATCCAAAGCCACACAGGCAATAAATAGCCTCCAGGTTTGCAGACCAGCAGGTCTGGCTCCACCCATAGTTCTCTGCTGTGCCCCAATGAACTCTTACTGCTTAATATTAGGCAAAATAAATGAGATTTAAATACAAGCTGCATCTATAAAGTAAGAGTCTATGTTTTTAACAGACATACTGGAATTTATATGTCAGAGCAAATGGTTTTTTCAAAAAGTACTCAATATTGGAGACTATTTACTTCGACAAACCTGGCATTTATCAAATAATTCATGGAACACATCTCTTGCCCAAAGAACAAGCTTAAAATTTCAAATATGTATGTATAGTAATTTTAAATCTCTCCCTCTCTTTCTCTTAAACCATAAAGTATCTCCAAGTAAGGTTTCTCCCCTAGAACTCAATACATGGCTTGAATGTCTTTTGGCAGTGTCCTAAATCAAATGCACAAATGAAAATTTTCCACAGTGAGAAATATTCCTATGCTACAGGATTAGAAGGTAACATTTCTACTTGGATGGATTAACAATAACTCCAATGTCACATGTCTAAAAATCAAAGTCATGTATAGTATACTAGCAAAAAGCATAAGCAGTGTCTTTCTTTTAATAGCAACATCTCTCTATCAGACTGTATTAGTTAAGGTTCTCTAGAGAAACAGAATCAACAGGAAATATTCATAAATATAAAATTTATAAAAGTGTCTCACATAACCATGGGAACATAGAGTCCACAATCCATAGGGCAGGCTGTGAAGCTGATGATTCTGATGGATGGTCTGGAAGAACTCCACAAGAAAGGCTTACCGGCCGAAGCAGGAAGAGTGCCTGTCTCTGGGCCACGGTGACTCAGCAGGCAAGAACGCTCGCCTGCCATGCCAGAGGACCTAGGTTCAATTCCTGGTGCCTGCCCATGTTTAAAAAAAAATACTAAAAAGAGTGCCTGTCTCTTCTGAATCCTCCTTAAAAGGCTTCCAGTGATTAGATTAAGCTTCACTCATTGCAGAAGACAATACCCTTGGCTGATTACAAATGGAATCATGATTTAAATGACCATGATTTAATTCTATGAAATGTCCTCATGGCAACAGACAAGCCAGCACTTGCCCAATTAGACAAACAGGTATAAACATCTGGCCAAGTTGAGACATGAACCTGATCATGACACAGACACCCAGATTTATCATGGGTTTCCATCTCATCACTTACAAGATGCTTGATTTGGGTAAGTTATTTAAAGATTCTACAGTTCATTTTTGACTTCTGAAAAATGGGCACAACAAAACCTATCTACCTCTAAAAATGGTCACAAGTATTATACAGGATATGGCCTGTAAAGGGCCAAGCATAGCACCTAATAGAAAGCAACTGCTAAGTAAATGGTTACTCCTCAGTGGTCACCAGTTTTAGTGGCTCTTACTTATAAAAGTTCTTTGTCTTTTTTTTTTTATAAAAGATCTCTTAGTCATCCTTTCTATTCTCTCTGTCCCTATCTCATTCTGAGAGTATAAGAATTGGTGGAAGAGCTTGAGCTTTAGGGCCTGTATTAGTTTATTTTTGCTGCTTTAAAAAAATGCCACAAACTTAGTGACCTAAAATAACACAAATTTATTGCATTAAAGGGGGCAGCAGGCTGTGTTTCTTCTGGAGACTTGAGGAGAGAATCCATTTACTTGCCTTTTCCATCTTCCAGAGGCATCTGGCATTCCTTGCCTAGTGGTCCCTTCATATTTTCAAGGAATCACTTCATTCTCTTCTTCCATCCTCACATCTCATTTTTCTGATTCTGCTGCCTTTTCTTTCCCTTATAAGAACAATTTGATTACATTAGACCCACGTGTATAATTCAAAATAATCTCCCCATCTCAAAATCCTTCATCTAATCACATTGACAAATCCCTTTTGACTGTGAGTTATTCACAGTTTCTTGGGATTAGGATGTGGGTATCTATGGAGCTATCATTCAGTCTACCACAGAGCCGGATAGCCTGAGTTAAAGTACTGGTTCTACAGTAAATTTGCCATGCTTTTTTAGGCAAATTACTTAACTTGTCTAATCCTAAATCTTCTTATCTGTGAAGTGAGGCTCAAATGAGGTTTTGCTGTTTTATACATATATGTACATATATATCATTTATATCAATATATATAATATATTGTCATAATGCCTATCATGTAGTAAATACCCAACAAACCTTAGCTATTATTATTTTTATTGATCCCATCTGAAAGAAACAGACTTACATTATCCAGGTTCACAAAATAATCGTATATAATTAGAATGCCCATATATTAATGTACAATAATGTACATCCTCTGATTGGGATGAATATTGTTATTTAGATAAACTGAAAAAAAAGCCAAGTTGCAATAAGAAGTTTGCTTAATGGACATGAATTTGGAACAAGCAGAGATGAAGGCATGTCCATGGGTCAGGGTTTTACTCAACAGTCTTGCTGCTCAAAGTGTGATGAGTGAACCAACAGCAGCTTGCTAATACACGGAATCTCAGGCCCTAACCCATGCTTTCACATGAGAATTTGAAGTTTCTTATGAACCCCAGATGACTTGCATGCACATTAAAGTTAGCGTAGTATTACCTTTGACAGTGCACAACGGGCCTTTGTCCAAGTGCACCTATTCATCACTCTAAATATCCTTTTCCTTGATTTTCATAAATAGGAACAACAACCACCACCACCACCCACTGACCCATTTTTTTCTTTGTATGTGTAACAAGATCTTTTGTGCTGGTTTGAAGCTAATATACACCACAGAAAAGGCCTTATGTTTTTTAAACCTGTTCTTGTGGTTGCAGAACTATTGTAGATAGGAACTTTTGGTTAGGTTATTTCAACTGAGATGTGACCCAGCCCATTAAAGTGGGTCTTTATCCTTTTACTGGAGTCCTTTATGGGAGGATAAAGACATAGAGAAAGTTCAGAGAACTTAGTGATAGAGACACCCAGAGAAGTTTGGACAGAGCTGAGAGACAGAAGCCCTGGAGGAGCTAAGAGAGGACCCACAGAGGAAGCCAATGGAACCAGAAGCTGAAGGCAATAAAACCCGGGAGCGAAGCACCAGCAGACACCAGCCATGTGCCTTTCCATGTGTCAGAGGTGTCCCAAATGCTGGCAGCCTTTCTTCAGAGTTCAGGTATCATCCTGCCGATGCCTTAATTTGGACATTTTCATGGCCTAAGAACTGTAAGTTAATAAATTCCCATTGTAAAAATCAACCCTTTTCTGGCATATTGCATTCTGGAAGCTTTAGCGAATGGAAACACCCTTCTAAAGAGTACTCTTACAGACACTTTCCCTTGGAGGCAACTGCACAAATATATCTGATTATTATGTGTGTCTTAAAGTTTAACTCAATTCCATTGACGAAGAAGGGAGAATTTCTGCTGGTTTCCCTAAAAGAACCTTCACCAAAAAAGCCTTTTAATGAGACAAAGCTGAGTTTATTCTTACCCTGGTAAGGGAGAATGCTACCTTGACTGAGTCTTTGTAGCATCTTGGCAGGGAAAAGACAAGGTTAGGATATTTGTGAGGTTTTTAGAGGGTGTTCTAGTTTGCTAGCTGCCAGAATGCAACACACCAGACACGGATTGGCTTTTAATAAAAGGGGATTTATTTTGTTAGTTCTTCAGAGGAAAGGCAGCTAACTTTCATCTGAGGTTCTTTCTTACGTGGGAAGGCTCAGGGTAATCTCTGCTGGCTTTTTCTCCAGGCCTCTGGGTTCCAACAGCTTTCCCCAGGGTGATTCCTTTAGGCATCTCCAAAGGCCTGGGCTGAGCTGTGAGTGCTGAGATGAGGTATGCCAAGCTACTTGCGCTGTGCTACATTGTGCTCTCTCATTTAAGCACCAGCCAATTAAGTCAAACGTCATTCATTGCAGCAGGCACGCCTCTGACTGCAGATGTAATGAGCAACAGATGAGGTTCACATACCATTGGCTCATGTCCACAGCAACAGAATTAGATGCCTTCACCTGGCCAAGCTGACAACTGAATCTAACTACCACATGTCCACCCCTTGTCAACTTGGCAACTACACGCATCACCTTAAACAATATTAAGGTGAAAAAAAAATTCTCTCTTCTGGCTATGAACTTGTGAATCTCAACAAGTTGTCTGGTGCCAATATGCAAAGGCGGAGACAGGATCCATAGGAAGAAATTGGAAGGAAAACCTGCAGGGCAAACACCATTGGATTTCAAAGCCTGAAAGTCATTTATCCTTCAGCTTTAGAAACTGGCAGCCCCACCCTTTCCAAGGGCCTATGCAGTGGCCCGCCTCTTTCCAAATCAACTTTGGGGAACACTGAGGAGACCACCTTTTTCTCGGCTCCACTCTCTCCAGGCACCAGGGCCACCCCTGGGCTCTCTACCATTTCTGGGGCACATGCTCAACCCCTCCATGTGGTGGCAGCCAGGCTCTCCCCAGTCCCCCAAGGAGCATGCTCTACCTTCTCCAAGGCCTGAGGTTGCATGACTCTTCCACTGCAATGAGGTAGGAAACTCATCCTCGCCCTTCAGGGTAAACTCACCCTCTCCATGTATATGGGTGGGTCCACTCTCCTGGCTGAGGTTTCTTGGCTTCAGAACCAAGCTTCCATGGTTCTCACTCTGCAAGCTCCAACTTGTCCCTTTTGTGTCCCCCTTTGTCCAGATTGGCCATGGTTCTGTTTACACCAACAGTCTCTTCAAGTACTTCAGGATTTCTCCATCATTCTCTTCACAGTTCCTCCAAAATCTTCACCTTATCCATCCAAAAAACTGTTCCAACATATCTAATATTTGCAAACCGCAGCAGCACCCTACTCTCCAGTACCAAATCTGTTCTCATTTGCTAGCTGCCAGAATGCAACACACCAGAGACAGATTGGCTTTTAATAAAAGGGGATTTATTTTGTTAGTTCTTCAGAAGAAAGGCAGCTAACTTTCATCTGAGGTTCTTTCTTACGTGGGAAGGCTCAGGGTAATCTCTGCTGGCTTTTTCTCCAGGCCTCTGGGTTCCAACAGCTTTCCCCAGGGTGATTCCTTTCGGCATCTCCAAAGGCCTGGGCTGAGCTGTGAGTGCTGAGATGAGGTATGCCAAGCTACTTGGGCTGTGCTACATTGTGCTCTCTCATTTAAGCACCAGCCAATTAAGCCAAACGTCATTCATTGCAGCAGGCACGCCTCCTAGCTGACTGCAGATGTAATCAGCAACAGATGAGGTTCACGTACCATTGGCTCATGTCTGCAACAACAGAACTAGATGCCTTCACCTGGCCAAGTTGACAACTGAATCTAACTACCACAGAGGGTCTTTCAATGTGGAAGTGACTTAGAAGTGTTGAGTAAATTAGAAAAGAATCATGATATAATAGTTTATATTGGTGGACACAGACTGGAGAACAATGGAAAACAACATAGTAAAGAATGGAGCCAACTTTATTATGAATTAATATTACATTCTAAATAGGAAATCTGAGGAGGAGGGAAAAAGAGAAATAAAGATATTTAGATTCATTGAATACAGTAAAATTTATAAGTGGTGGCAAGAAAAAGTTAATGCTTGACAAGCCCAATCATCCTGCATTGAAAGGAGCTAAGGAGAGGAAGATCTAAAGGACAAGAAGGAGCTAGTGTAAGAGGAGCAAAAAGAAATCACAGTGAAAATAGATGTTTCATTATTGCTACCCCCAATTAGCAAACTGTAAAAACCAAAGAGAAGCAATATTGCTCAGAAAAAATCTCCCCATAAGTTAAATAAGCACATATATATATATATATATATATATATATATATATATATATATATATATATATATATATATATATGTCATTTTTGTTACCTTCCAGTCTGGGGGTCATCTTGGGGGCAGGTAATCAGTTGGGAGGATTATTTTGAATGGGATTTTGCAGCTACCAAATGTGGTAAAAGTAAGAACAAGGACATCATCCTTCCCCCAAAAGAATAAAGGACTCCGGAATGAGAGACAGACATAAAAATGGTTTCGTGGGACTCAAGTGGTCTTGAGATTCTTCTGAAATTAGTGAAATACATCAGGAAGCTATTGGAGTATGGAATTTCCAAAGAAAATTGCCATGGATAATATTTTTCACATGAATGATTGGAGGAGCTATCAGTGGAGTCAGAATCCATACTTAATTCAAGATTCCAAGGTGGACATGTATGCAGGAAGAAATGGAAAGACTCTCAAATAAATTAGGCATGGGATGGAAATTGGGAGGTTTTAACATCCACAGTGAAAGAGGGACTTCATTTGTAAAGTTCTCAGCAAATTTATTGTGCTTTGCTTTGCTTTGCTTTGACATGAGGAGTTTAAAATCCAGGAGGCTCTAGGAAAGAAATCAATTTGCACAGGTGGTGGACTTCTCCCAAGGGCATGGAATCCCTTCTAAACAGGAACCCAATGACTCCAATTGCTCTCAGAAATATCTCTCTCTCAGTCATGGTTTAGATCCATGTAAGAAATATGAAAACTGCATGGATTAACTGAAACTCGGAAGAAACTCAAACTGCTGTCGCGTTGACTCACGCTTTCTTTATTTAGTCTTAGTCTGCAGACTAAGACTGTAGATGGCTGGAAGAAACTCTTGTATTTTCTAATTGTGAGATTAAATTAGAAAACCAAGAGCAGACATTCTATTTAATCCTAGGAACTGTTTTATTTTTATTTTATCTAGATCTAAAGGGTAAAGAGTCAACTATATTGTCATTAAACTGATGGATCTTTAAAATAAGGAAAGAGTTGAACATTGATAGAAAAAAAGAAGTCAGAGGAGTGGCTTAGAAATAGGTATTCCTATATAATTATGACATGGGTCAAAAATTTCCAAAGAATGTTAACATAAAGTTTTGCCATGCATTTTCATAAACAGTTTGATCCAGATGTGTTTGCCATAGTCTAAGTAATGAATAAATATTTCAAAATAGTTTGAAGAGCCTGAACAGAAAAATAAAATAAATAAATAAATAAATAAGTAAATCCAATATAAATGATGGATAAGAAGCATGTTTAAAATGGGAGACTGATAATAGCACCGTATAGAGAAACTAATAAAATATAAGTACTCCAGGATAAAACAGATATAAAAAAGAGGAGTTCTAGTCTGTTGAAAGAGAGGCTCGTAATGAACAAGAATAAAGCCAGGTATACGGAATGATTTATTGCTGCTTGAGCATACATAAATGTGACAAAACCTCAAGTAAATAGAAAAATAAAGATGTTAAAGGAGATGGCTGTGATAATTAGTATAACATGAATTATGACCACTGATCAGGATTATGATTTATAGGGGAAGAAGGAGATGGAAATAGAGGGGATGATATAGCAGACTCTGTGAAAGGAACAATATAAAACAAAAGAACTAAGAATTAAGGTAAGATGGCTAAACAAAGCACAGAGGATTTATTATAATGAGAAAGGATTGAAATTGATTTAAGGAAGTAGAATGTAACGAAACAATCTAAGAGCACAGAGAAGTTGCATACGATCATTCATTTTATGTACTTGGATGTTTTTCAAGCTGGGGTAAAAAAATAATAATAATACTGCTTTGGAAACATAGCTTTTGAACAGAATAGGAAAAACAAACATATGGAATAACAGAGTATAATTTTTTCCTGTCAACATTTTTTTTTGTCAGTTCAAATCACAGAATTCCTTGCTGGATTGCCTCGTTTATCCCAACTCTTTTTTTTAAGTAATTGTTAAAATGTGACTGAACATACATTTCAAAAAATTGGAATTTAAATTTTTGGAAAAACAAATAAGTTGAATTTTATTTCCTGATTATTAAAATCACCTTAAAGCATCTGCCTTTTAACAGTTCAAGACAAAGTGAAGAGCCTGTTACCCAATAACTTTTTATATTAGGTGTTTGGATGTTGTCTTCAACTCTAAAGGATACCTTCACAGATCAGTAAAAGTTCACAGAGTATTCTCTGAAATGTCTTCAATATAAATCAAACTGCTATTTTTGGTTTCTCCAGAAAGGATCTTGGAATCTTCTATTGCCACTTCTGTGGGAAATTATAACTTCTAATTATGTTGGACTCTGGGCACCAAAGCATAGTGAAGTACTATGAATTAGTAATTGTTTCCAATAATAAATCAAGCTATGGAGGGTCCCGAAATACACATTTATAAAAATATTTCTAACTAATTAATTATTGGTAGGCTTAGGCAAATAGCAGGGTAGGATAAAGAAAGAAACACAAAATTCTAAAAATTGAATATACTGCTGTAGATGATCCTTATATTTTTATCATATTTTGAGGAAATATAATTACAATACAACACTTCATATTTTTATTGACCCAAGCTGGACTCAAAAACCTAGGAAATAGTTTTTTAAAAAGTATGAAAGAACAGATTCTTCCTTTTGTAGGTAATGCAATATTCTATCTATTTTTACTTTTTAGGCAAATATTTAAAGAATGCAAAGTTTGTTTAATATAGATATAGAAAAACACTAAATGTGTCTGTTTTCCCAGAAGAAGAAATCATTTAATTTAAAGTTAACTCTGATATAAAAATCTACGACTTTTAAATTTTAAAATGGACTATAATTTTGTTCTATTCTTTACACTAAGTCAAAATGGGAAGAATTTAAAGTATGCAAATATCAAGTTTAATGTTTCTTTTTATTTTTTAATAGTAATTAAATTAAGGCACGCACACACACACACAAAACAAATAAATTAGGGCAGACCCCATACGTCCTCCTCTCTTTTATCTGGCAATGCCCATGACAGGATATTCATTTGGTAGTTTGTGTCATAGCTGTCCCTAGACCCTTTTGCAAGTCTAATGGTATCAAAAAGACAGTGAAGTTATTCATTCAACCTCGGTCAGAACATTAGACAAGCATGAGCATAACTGGACAAACTACGTGTCATTAAGTACAAGACAGAGAAAGTTCATGGTGCCCAACATGTGTTATGAGACTGTCTGGAGAAAATGCTTGGGGATTATCGGAAGAAAAGAAGAAAACTGGAAGAACCTGACTCATTGATCACAGAATGAGAAGAGAGACAAAGAATGAATCCTGGTCCAACATTCATTATAGGTAAACAGTAAAACACAGCATGCGTAGCCCATGGGTACTAAATTGATGAAGTTTTTATATTACTTCATTTTTCTCCTTTATTAGCTGCTAGTTATAAGTTATGTTGTTATTCTTTTGGCATTACTCTTGGAAGTACAACATGCCTCTTTGATTTATTAATGTTTAATTTCTTAGTACTTTTAAAACTTCCAGGATGATATAAGTGCTAATAGAAGTCCGATTCTATTGTGCCTTTCTTGATTTATGGGTTACTGCTGAGTATTTTTATTTTGTATATTACTTAAATCATACAACATTATAATTATTTTATACAGTCAATATTCATTTATTGCTCCACATTTCTAGGCTTTTATTTTTTCTTCTGTCTCCACAGTTCCATCTGAGATTATTTTTCATCTGTCTGAAAATCATCTGTATTATTTTCCCTAATGCAGATCTGTTGGTAATAAAAATTCAGATATATATATGTATATATATATGTAATGTCTTAAATGTCCCTTCATTTAAAAATATATATTTCTGGAAGTATAATCCTAGACCAGCAGTTATTTTCTTTTAATATTTTGGCTTCCTTGTTTCTGTTCAAAGTTACTGACAGACCTGTGCTGCTTATTTGAAAGTACTATCACATTTTCTCTGCTTTTAAGATTTTTTTTCTTCTGTCTTTTTGGTTTTTACCAGCTTTATTATGATGTACTTACATATTTTTTTTGTTATATTCATCTTGCTTGGGGATCATAGAGCTTCTTGAACCTGTGACCTGATTTATCAGGTTTGG
Organism: Myrmecophaga tridactyla; assembly: GCA_004026745.1. Classification (NCBI taxonomy): domain Eukaryota; kingdom Metazoa; phylum Chordata; class Mammalia; order Pilosa; family Myrmecophagidae; genus Myrmecophaga; species Myrmecophaga tridactyla. Next base: position 34,042 of record PVIY010021722.1, read on the forward strand.
AAAATTCTGTGCTATTATCTTTTCAAATATTTCTTCAAATATTTATTCTTCCCCATTTATTCTCCTTCTGGAGCCCCAATTACATGGATATTAGATCTTTTTACTGTGTCTGATATGTTTCTTGCTCTTTTCCGTATTCTCCATACTTTTGGTTTGTTGTGTGCTTCAGTCTGGATATTTCCTTTGTGCCAACTAGCATTTCACTAATCCTCATTTCATCTATGTTAAATATATAATTAACCAATTAAATACACTCATTTAGATACTGCCCTTTTCTCTTTAAGCATTTCATTTTATTTGTTTTTGTACTTTCTTGTTCTCTGTCCAAATTCTCATTTTTGTCTTTAATTTTTTGAATCATATTTATTTTAAAGTAAATGCTATGTAATTCTATTATTTTGATCCTCTGTGTATCTGTTTCCACTGTCGGCTTATTTTTTTTTCTCTTGTGTTTTGCTAAAGTCTTGTCTTCTTGAAGATCAGGGGATTGATACTTTTTTACATATGTTACATCTAAAAAATTTTTAAAAGAAAAATCTGACCTATAAATCATAAAAAATGCAAGACTCAAAGATAAGTCCCTAAGATTAGTTATTTCCTTGCAGGACAGACTAGTTGCAAGCATAACCTCCCATTCCAACTATATATTTCAGCACATAGCTACATAGAAGCCATTAGAGCTTTTGCATAAGAAATATTGCTTGGTTTCATTATTAACACCATTCTCATCTGAAAAGTAGTCAAATTCCTGAGCCATAAACCTACACATTCACAAAGACATGCATACATGCTTCTAATTATTTGGGGGAGAAAAATGCCTTGCCTCAAACCTTGTGTTACTCCCCCCACACACACACACACATACCACAAAGGGCAGAGAAAGAGAGAGAGTGATCTCCAAAATACAAACATAAACTCCTCATATCTCTGCTCAGAATTTTCCATTGCATCTCTATTGTTCTTATCATGAAGCACCCATTCCTTAAAATTACCTATAAAACTCTACTTCTCTCCTATCTCATCTCACTCACCTCCCCAGCCCCTCTGAGTGTGCTTCCTAAGCATCTTCCCATCCCTTTGTATATCTGACACTTTCTTGATTCCAGGATTCATTCTTGCCAATTGATCTGAGTCACTCTCCCCTAGTTTTCCCTGCTTCTTTTCTAAGTCTTAAACCAAAGTATACTTCAGCCAAAAAAAAAAAAAAAAAATCTTCTCTTGCCTGAGGTGTCTGATTTCAGTTTTTGCTTCTCATCAACTGATTGGTTGGGTAACGTGCTGAGGGCTAGGTAGTGATTATTGGTAAGATGTGAATTTGTACAGTCTTTTGCAGATAAATTGGCAGGTAAATTCTATCAAAATGGTCAAATAGATGCACATAGATTTATGTGCATCTAGATATATAAGAAGATATATTCTGACATGTATGTGAAACACTGAAAATGAAAGCAACTACAATGTTGCTTAACGGAAGAATTGTTGCCTAAATTATGGTATATTAATTATTTGGAATTTAAGTGGTTGAAATTGTACTCCAATAGAAAGATCTCCAAAATGCACTCCTAAGTAAAAACAAAACAAAACCAAAAACAGAAGTAGAAAATTATCTGTAATTATTTATATGTATAGACCGTTTATTATATACACCCATGTAGATATATTGTCTGTTAATGTGTACTGCCCAGAGTCTATAGCATTGAACCTAAATTTGTTAACAGTGCCTAGTTCTAGAGAGGGTAGAAAGGTAGGGGGTGCCTGAATTGGGAAGCTTTTACTTTCCCTTTTTATTTATCTGCATTGTTTGGGTTTTTCTCAATGATTACATGTCATTTTTGAAATGAAAAATAAAATTTGAACTTATTTATGAGCTAAACTTTCAATCATAGCAGGAAGAACACTTTTAAACAGTGATGATGAGTTTAGGGAGGTCTCAGGCATTCCTGAATGTCTTCAACTTGTCAAAACTGTACTTCTCAAATTTCAGCAAAACCCTTTATAACTTCAGCAAAGAAAATTGGCACAATTTTCTGAACAATTCCAAGAAAAGGATAGATTACCTTGAATTATCTATGAAATAAATAACCCTATTTTCTACTTCCTAAGGCAATGGGAAGTAGGATAGGCTGAAATTTAAATGTCTTTATTGTAGTCATAAAGGTTCTGCATCTTATATTCCATCCTTAAAAGCAACTCTCTCTTTGCCTAAGTAATAATTTATCTCTAGGTGATGGAATCATCTGTTCTTTGGAATACCATTTCTGGTGTTATCTCATCCCTTAAGAAGCTCTCATTCTATAAAGTCAAAACAGACATAAAGCAATCAATCTATTAATTACTCAATGTTAACCAAATGTAAACTATGATATAAGAACCAAATGGGAGTCCACAATTCCAGAAATCTTTTTGAATAAAGCAGATGGCTTCCTTCATTATGAAGGAGGGGTGTAAGAGTTAATCTTGTTTCTTTAATACAAGTTAAGTAAGCCACCTGGTAAGTCTGTTTTCTTTAACTTCAGATGTGCGTGAAAAATGTCAACATTTAAAAAACTTTTCCTTATTATTGTATTTAGATTTTTACAGTTTTTTTTATGTCAATAATTTGTTAATTATAATATTCAGCATTACATTTATATTTTAAGTACAGGGATAGCTTGCTCTGTTTTAAATATTAGGCCAATTATTTCCCCCATTTTCTCTCCCCCAATAATTTTTAAGTTAAAATAATGTATTCTTTCACTTTAAACAAATATTTTTCAAGTAACATTTATGCAGCAAGCAATCTGCTAAATGCTGAAAGAGAAGCATATCCCAAGAGAAACCCAGGAAAACATACTACTGAAAGTGATGTAAAAAATGCACCCAAGATGAAGATACATGCTGGCATCATGGAACTTTTCCCCAATTATTGCAATCTATTATATCTTGCCTGTTAATTTTTAATTTTTGATGTGCTAAAAAGAAGGCAGGATAAACATTTATATTACCAGGAGTGGTACGGGAGGGGAATGAGCCAATGCATGACTCCAGTAACTGGGCGAACAAGGGAAAAATTTTGTCTTGTTCCAAGTGTGGCACTCTGATAACACCTAACAATTAAGGCATGTTTAACATATTTCAGACGTTGCTCAAGTAAACAAGTATTAGCACTTTAAAATGCAGAATAACATTTAAAGAGTAACATATAAACCAGATTTATATTAGCATCATTTTTTTCAAATGAGAGATTTGAGGCACAGAAAGGCTAAATAATCTGCTCCAAGTTCCATAGCTAGTATGTGGCATTCAAATTCTGATTAGTCTAGCTCTGAGTCTAAGGTCTTAGTCCCTACACAATATTGAAAATGCTCTTTTTAAAAACATGATAATTAGTTCATGATGGTTCTCTTTTTCTTCAGGCATTTGGAAAAATCACTTAATTGTAACATTAAATTGTAAATACTTAAAATTTCAGCACTTTAGTGTTTTGAATTAATATTCCCACAGTAATTCATGTACATGGGAGCACATTAGCAGGTTGATAAAAGCATAATCATTTTATTTCTTATGCTGAAAATTGTTTTTTAGCACCCACTTTGCACTGGGAATTATTCAGACCTGCGGAGAAATTTGGAAACTTGGGAGTTTCTCCCAGGAAAATCATTCTCACTAATATTTTAACTTGGTTTGTCTAAGTGAAAAATCCCTGGACATATGAGGGGACTGCTCCAGATTTCCACACCAAATCCAGTTATTCATTCACAGATTGACTCAGAATGTTTCCATTGAGGAATAAGTCAAAGCTAGGTAGAACCCCTGGACCTAGGCCTAATCCTTAGATTGCCAACCTTGCATTCTAGGAGAGCAGCCCCAAGGGTCTAGGTGCTTGCTGCTGCGTCTGTCCCCAAACTGTACTTTGCAAAGGTTGTTTCTGATCTGATCCTCACTGACCCTCACTTCATCTCAACTATATCCTTTTTCTCTCCAGCTCTACATTTTCTACACCACTGTTAATTCCATTCTCATTTAGGATGTGTTGAATTATCATTGATAATATTTACACAATTTTTAGACATTACTATTACTAATTATTAAATTCAATATGAACCTTTTTACACTGCAATCTTCTAACAATTATTAGTGTTATCAGTGTATACAAACCATCTGCAAAATAAGTTAGTGGTCTAATTTGCTAGCTGCTGGAATGCAATATACCAAAAATGGAATAGCTTTTAGAAAGGGGAATTTAGTAAGTTGCTAGTTTACAGTTCTAAGGCCAGTCCCAATTAAAGCAAGTCTATAGAAATATCCAATTTAAGGCATCCAGGGAAAGATACATTGGTTCAAGAAGGCCTATGAAGTTCAGAGTCTCTCTCCCAACTGAGAAGGCGCATGGTGAACACGGTCAGGGTTTCTCTCTCCGCTGGGAAGGCATGTGGTGAACACAGCATCATCTGTTAGCTTTCTCTCCTGGCTTTCTGTTTCCTGAAGCTCCCCGGGAGGCATTTTCCTTCTCCATCTCCAAAGGTCGCTGGCTGGCAGACTCTCTGCTTCTCATGGCTATGTCGTTCTGCTCTCCTCAGAATCTCCTCCTTTCTCCAAAATGTTTCCTCTTTATTAAAAATCCAGTAAAGTAATCAAGACCCACCTGGAATGGGTGGAGACACATCTCCACCTAATCCATCTTAACAACCACTCTTGATTGAGTCACATCTCCAGGGAGATAATCTATTTCAAACATACAGTACTGAATAGAGATGAGAAGAAACGGCTGCCTTTGCAAAATGGGATTAGGATTAAAACATGGCTTTTCTAGGTACATACATGCTTTCAAACCAGTTAGTTAGTAACAATCAAGTTGGCAGCATAAGACACCTGAGGCTTGTGCCTCACCCTCCAGAATCTTTGAATAACTAGACTTCCAAAGAAGTTACACAAATGGCTAATACGCATATGAACAGATGCTCGCCATCATTAGCCATTAGGAAAATTCAAATCAAAACCAAAATAAGATACAATTTCACACCCACTAGAAAGGTTACTTAAAAAAAAAGGAAATAAGTGTTGGAGAGGTTATGGAGATATAGGAATTCTCATGCATTGTTGGTGGAAATGTAAAATGGTGCAGCCACATTGGAAAACAGTTTGGTGGTTCCTTAGAAAGTGATGTACAGAATTTCCTTATGATCTGGCAATCCCACTTTTAGATATATATCCCAAAGAATAGGACTTGGACATTTAGTTTTACACCAATGTTCATGGCAGTATTATTCACAATTGCTAAAGGTGGAACAAACCAAATTGTGCACTAACAGATGAATGCATAAACAAAATGTGGTAAATACATATAATGGAATAATATTCCACTTTATAAAAGAATGTAATTCTGATGCATGCTACAGGAATGAACCTTGAAGATATTTTAAGTAAAATAAGCCTAATAAAAAAGGATAAATAATGTATGATCTCACTTATTGGAAATATTTACAATATATACATTCATAAGATAAGAAACCATAAAACAGGTTGCTAGGTGGTGGTGAGGAATGAGGAGTTAATGCTTTACTGGTATGGAATTTCTCTTTGGAGTGAAGGAAAAGTTTTGGTAATGGACGGTGGTCATGGTGTCACAAAATTGTGAATATTATTAACACCACCAAATCCTATAATTAAATGTGAATAAAATGGGAAATTTTAGTTTGTATATATGTTAACCCTAGCGACATTTTTTTTTAAATACATAGAACTATACTAAACAAAGAGTGAACCCTAAAGTAAACTATGGACATAGTTAATGGTATAATTATAATACTTTTTCTTATTCGATCACAATAAGATACCACTCTAAGGCAAAATGTTGATAGAGAAAACTGCATGTGTGGGGGGGTATAAATGGGAATGTTATACTTTCTGCATGTTTTGTAAGACTACAATTTTTTTTTCCCCACGGGCAGGCACCGGGAATCAAACCCGGGTCTCTGGCATGGCAGGCAAGAACTCTGCCTGCTGATCCACTGTGGCCCCCCACCCCAAGCCTACAACTTTTGTAATTAAAAAAAAAAATAAGTTAGTGAACAGGAACACTTTTAGACCTGAATTTTGCTGGCAAAAGTCCAAAGTAAAATGAGAAGCCAATTAATCATGTTCTAAATATCATCTGCATGCATTAGGAAAGTGATATTGAGGTGTTCTGGAATTATTAATGATTTTAGAATATTTGTCAAACCCCATCTCTTTTCTAAATATACAATATTTCAAAAGATTTTTATGGAGTCCGTTTATGCTTGCAATCTAGGTCATCACTGTGTTAATTAGTAAATATTACTTCAGGACATGCTGTCAAATAAGCATTATGATTATTTGGTAAACTGTAGGAATTAACTATTTGACTTGAAAATGAAATAAAAATTACTCTTCTATGGTATGGCACGGCACAAAGACGCATCAGACCAATCAAGCCCATTAGCGTATTCAAAAACATATTCTAATGTCTCCTTTGTAGATTTCTTTAAATAAAAATTTCATGACAGTAGAGAGAGCTCGGGGGAACGCAAAGATGAAGACTATTATTTGCCCTCCTCGAACAGTGTCTCACCAAGGTATTTAGAAAACCTGGTGAGTCTGTTATCCAAACACTTTGTAGTCCCAGCTCAGCAGGCTTTCACCCCCTCTGTGCCAGGTTGCCCTGCCTCTCCTGTGGCTACACTGTTTTTTGACTGTCATTTTTATGGAAAAATAAAAGCTAAATTGGAGTTTCCGAATACCTTCCATTTAACTCCTTTAATAAAATGGGAAAGATAAAAGCAATCTAGTCACAAGAGAAGTATTTTTGAAAGCTGTGCTTTGGATATCAGAGATGCAGAAATAAAAGGCTGCTTCAAAAATAGAGCCCACTGGCCTAGCTCTGGCCCTCTGTGGTTCTCCTCGGCTAGACCTGCTTTTAGCTTTAATTTTTTATTCAATAAGTTAAATGGGGGACATGAAATAGTTTGGATCAAATATCACAACAAATGAAAAACGGACAGTGGATGATTCTCTTAAATGCATTATTCTTATGCATTTGAGCCTGGCAACTTCATCAGGTATTTTGCACATGTCTGTTATAAAGGGAATATTATGTATGTCAGATTTCTTCACCTAGAGAACTCTTCTTTCTTTACCTAGAGAACTCTTCTTTCTGCCAATGGAAAGATTGGCATTTCCCAAAGTTTGTCCCAATTAATAAGTATATCAACATAATAAAAGTTCTGAGAAGTCATACAACAAAATAAACCAAAAAAAAAAAAATTCCTGGAGCTTTAACTTTGTATTCCCCTAACTTATTTGCCCATTGAATCCTTTTAAAACTTTATCTTTATTAATGTCCCACGTGCTAGTCTAGAAGTACTACAACATACTGCTAAAATGGTTTAAAATCTTTTCATTAAAGAAGACATCCCCTTAGCTGAGAATTGTAGCTCAAATTAGTGTATCTATGTTGATTATTGAATTAATAGCTACCATAATCAATAACTCCTTGGGTAATATAGTATCTAAAAACAAATTAACTGAGAGAGATTAGTTTTCATAGTAGC
>PVIY010021723.1:0-42024 GCA_004026745.1 Myrmecophaga tridactyla
TGTTGGTTCCTGCCCTAAAGTCCATTCTGCCTTCTTAATAACCCACAAGGTATGGTGGGAATCCAGGTGCATTGGGAAAAGCTGATTCTATCCTTAGGTCCTGGAGTGGCATATGTATCTAAAAACTACTAAGGTAATAAATCATAGGACCCTTCTTAGGAATTTTAAAATAGAGATACCTTCTCATTGCTTTGAATGACATAGGATGAAGATATATTTGAAACTGCTACAGTCTTTTTCTTGCCATGTGGAATATCAGGCTGAGAATGAAGGCAAGAACAAAAGAATTAAGAATTAGCAGGAAAATGAAGTCGGAGAACTGACCAGATTGTATCTGAAGCCTGACCTACCGCTGACTTTTTTAAATTGCATGAGCCAAATTCTTGTTTTGGTTTAAGTTAGAATTGGATTTTGATTATTTTCAATGAAAAAGCAAAACAAAACAATGAAAATGACACATTGTACCTAACAAAAAGAAGTTTGCATAACTCTTCTTTTACTCTACCTTAACGAAAAATGACATCAGATGTTAGAAAGGTTATGATCGTTGTCATTATTGATTCCAAAAAGCTATGAATGGGAGGGTAAAATCAAGCTCTGAGTTAGACTCAAAATGTCTCATTTACAACCTAACATCTTCAATTTAGTTTTTTAATTGAAATTCTTGGTCACCATTCCTAAATTAAACTCAATATCTTCACCTGAAACATTCCCTTATGCCCATGATTCTAGTGAAGGTCACCATCATCTTTATTTGAGTCAGAAGGTGTGTTGTCATCTGTAATCTTTCCTTTTATTTCCTTCCCAATATACAATCTAGCCCTGGTGCTTGTAGGTTTTACCTCCTGAATGGATCTCCCTTCTTACCCACCCTCCCTTCTTAATCTAGTTCAATATATAACCATCTCCCATTCTGACCTGTCATCCATGATCAATGCTTGCTCCTTCTAACTGGATTTCTTCAGTATAGCCAAAGGGATTTCTCTACCACTCAAATCTGCTACCAACACTTCTTGTGTAATGCTCTCCATTGTTTTCTGTTTTCTCATAAATTAATATAAATACATTTAAGATGTCACAACATAATGTATAATAGAAAGATTGTATAATATGTTTGCTATCAAAGAAAATAAAAGCAGGCATTTTTCAAAACAGACTTCAGATTCTTCATCTTTTTTAAGGCTTTCCCAGATGTGCCAATTACAGGTGGAAAGTTTTTCATAGGAACCAAAGAGTATTGCTCTTATCTTTGCAAACATGTTCTGTACATTTCTGCTTTTGACATCCACAATCTTTCTTGCTGGAAAATATTTATAAACTTAATTCATCTGATATTATGGAAAATGACTCATATGCAAGTCTATCAGATAGAGAATGAAGGGATATATAATCTCTTACGTGGACACTGAAGAATTTAGGGCACACTAGAGAGAGGCATGATTTTTACAGAAATGAAGGTCTGATAAAATCTTGCCTCCACTGCTTAACTACCTGAGACCTTGAACAATATTATTGTGGTGGTTTGAGGCTGTATGTACTCCAGGAAAACATGTTCATAAGCCTAATCCATTCATCTGGATAGAAATGATGAGGTTGATGAGGTTACATCAGTTAAGGTGTAGCACACATCAATAAGATTTGGTTTTCTTCCTATTACTGGAGTCCTTAATAAGCAGAATGAAATTGAGACATAGGGAGAGAAAGCTACCGAGGGAGCAGCCAGAAGCTGAACATCAACAGAACCTGGCAGAGAAGGGAGAGACCAGGCAATGCTGCCCATGCCTTGCCATGTGACAAGGACCAAGGATCACTGGCAACTATCTCCAAGATGCCACAGTTTTGGGGGAGAAAGCATTGCTTTGGCGATGCCTTGACTTGGGCTTTCTTTTTAACCTCAAACCTATGAGCAAATAAATTCCCACTGTTTAAGCTAGACCACAACATGGTATTTCCTTGAGCAGTCAAGGAAACTAAGACACCCCTCATTCCCAAACTGTTCTTCATGGGGACTCCATGAGGATTAGAAATAATGAATATAGAACCCAGTGTAGTTCCTAGTACTTCTGAATGGATACCAAATAAGGACTGCTGATGTTACTGTTGTCAATATTGGAAAATGTCACCTTCATCATATCGATCTTTCAGAAAAAGCCAGAAATGAAAAGTCTATGATGTAACCTTGGCACATGGTTCCATATATATGTGTGTGTGTATATTACTGACATTCAAAACTTAATAAAGACCTGCACTCCATGCAATAACACATGTGATCTTCATAACAATCTTCAGAAGAAGAAATTTTATAGCTTCTCTTTACTAATGTGGAAATATTTGTCTTATTCAATATAAAGTAGTAATGTAAATGGGCCCCAAACCCAAGCAATGTGACTCCAGAATACTTCGACTACTATGCTTACATTCTTACAATTGTTGATACATATCCCTACACAAAAAGTGCTCCTAATTTTACCTACTGATTCATATACCGTGGGATTTTCAAAGATGAATGAGAGAGATGCAGCTCTGTGCTGCTGACTGTAGAGATAATGTGACACCTTCCTTGTCACCAACAACCTTCTAAGGAACACATGGAATATGCTGTGTGTATTGATTATATGCTTATGGGTGATAAAAGATCTAAGCACAACATTTTAGAACTACAGACTAGAAATCCCATGTTTTAGCCTTTTTATTATTTAAGTATTTGCTCTGAGCCATACTATAAGTCTGGGGTTGAACTTATACATTGCAGGTTTAATAAACTTCCTTGATGACTTTTTTTTTAATCAGAAGATCTCTGGGTTCTGCACAGAGTAGAAGTTCTGAAAATGATTATTGAACTTGAATCTGACTGTCATTGAAATTTAAAAACATTCAATAATAGAAGGCATTTTTATCTATATGAACACACAGGTTAAAGCATTTATGAACAATGGTGATCTAAGGTACAATGGAAATAAGCTATAATAAAATGATGATCATTTTGAACTGGGTATTAATAAATGCAACTATCAGAGCAGCAAATGTTTCAATATCTTAAGGAGGTGACCTAAATTCAAATTATCAATGTTTGGACTACAGAAGTGATAAAGGAACCCTGGAGAAATTAATCTGACTCTCCTAGTCCTAAGTGAAGTTTGGTATGAATAATCACTGGCTTTGGAAAGATACATTTTAATGTACCAAAAAGTTTTGAAAAAGAGAGAGAGAAGAGAATGATCAGAGGGTGGTATATAGGTTGAACTGTAGCCCCCAAGAAGGCAAATCAACCTCAGAAACTTTGAGTGTAACTGTGGTGGTTTGAAGCTGTATGTACCCCCAAAAAGCACATTCTTAGTCTAATCCATTCTTGTGGGTGTGAACCCATTGTTAAGTAGGATCTTGTGATGAAGCTACTTCACTTAAGTGTGACCAATCTCATTCAGAATGGGTCCTAATCCTCTAACTAGAGTCTTTCTAAATAGAATGAATGCAGTGAGAGAGAAAGCCATAGAGGAAAGAAGCTGAAATCAACAGAATCTGGAAGAGAAGAGAGAGACCAGCAGACATTGCCATATGCCTTGCCATGAGACAGAAGAGCCAAGTATTGCTGATAGACGGTCTTCAGGAAGAAAGCATCATCTTGATGACATCCTGATTTGAACATTTTCTTGGCTTCAAACTGTAATAAATTCCCATTGCTTTAAGTCAACCCATTTCTTTAAGCAACCTAGGAAACTGAAACAGTGGCCTTATTTGGAACTAGGATCTTTATAGCTGCAATCACATTAAGGATCTTGGGATGAGATTATCCTGGACTTAAGATAGGCTCTATATCCAATGACAGATGTTCTTAAAGTAGAACAGGAGAAACAGAGATACAGAAGGAAAAGCAATGTGAAGACAGAGGCAGAGAATAGGAATTACGTAGCTACAAACCTTAGAATTTCAAGGGTTGCTTGAGGCCACCAGAGGGCATGAAGAGACATCTGGGAAGATGGTAGGAGAGGCTGAGTTCACCCTGGCTCTTTGGAACAACTAGAGAAGTGACAGAAAAATGACCAGGGCAGCAGTGCCAGGGTGTGAATAACCAGAGGGTCTTCTACATTATATAGGGAGGTCCTGGATGAAAAAGTGGAAATTTTAATGCAGAGAACAGGGTGAATGTGCTCAATTATGAGTTCACCTGGGGCAAGTGGCAGTGCGCAGGAAGGAATGGGTCCAGCAGGCATAGAGCACCCCTGCTTTCCTGCCTGTCTCCACAGTTAGCTTGGGAGATCTTCCCTCTCAGCTCCACAGCTAGGAGCTCCTGAGGGGAGTGTGGAAAACAGCAGAGTTGGTTTGCTTCTGCACAGACCTGCCAGTCAGTGCACAGTGCCTGCTCCCAAACCCTGAGAAAGGCTGCTATTGGCACCTGGTTTTTTGGCAGAGACTTGGGTCCCTCTGCTTGGGAGGAGGAGGAGAAACAGAGTGAAGCTGGTCTGACAATCGTCCAGCTAAAGAGACTCGTTGTTTCCTGCCACTGTTCTCTTTTCTTCACAGAGGCCCACAGCTCTCTGGAATGTACAGGTGGAGAGGCATGGCCTAAGAAGCAAGCCAAACCCTATTATACTTCTGGCTTTTCTGGGTTGGCTAAGGACAGGGACAGCTGACTTTGGTCTCACAGCCCCAAATCATCCTAAGTAGGAGGTTGGCAATTACCAGACCTATGGGAACCTCAAGCAGATGCCTGCCAACCCCCCAGCCCTGGAGTTGGCAACTTTCAGCACACACCAAGACCAGAGCCTTGGCTGGAAGCACCAGATCTCCATCCTACTCAGACAGCTGCCATAGCTGGGGGAATGGGGAGCCTAAGAGGATACCATGAATAACTATATGCTCAAACCAGGCAAGTTCAATGAGATGAACAAATTCCTAGAAACACACAAACAACCCACACCGATGCAAGAAGAAAGAGAAGATTCCAAGTAAAGAGATTCATTCTTCCAAAATCTTCATACAAAAGAAAGCCCAGGGTCAGATGACTTTAGAGGGGAATTTTACCAAACATTCCAAAAAAACTAACACCAAGCCTTCCCAAACTCTTTCAAAAAATTGAGGAAAAAGGAACGCTACCTAACTCATTTAATGAAGCTAGCATCACTCTAAAACCAAAACTAGATAAAGATGCTACAAGAAAGGAAAACTATAGACCAATCTCCCTATTAAATATAGATGCAAAAATTCTCGACAAAATACTTTCAAATCAAATCCAATGGTACATTAAAAGAATTATACACCATGAGCAAGTGAGGTTTATACCAGTCATGCAAGGGTGGTTCAATGCAAGAAAATCAATCAATGTAATATAACACAATAACAGATTCTAAGGGGGAACTTACATCATCTCAATTGATGCTGAAAAGGCATTCAACAAAACTCAGCATCCTTTTCTGATAAAAAACAAAACAAAACTTCAAAAGGTAGAATTTGAATAAAACCTCCTCGATAAGATAAAGGACATATGAAAAACCCACAGCCAGCATCACACTTAATGGTGAGAGATTGGAACATTCCCCCTAAGTTTGGGAATGAGACAAGGATGCCCAATGTCACCACAATTATTCAACATTATGATAGAAGTTCTAGCTAGAGCAATCAGGCAAGAGAAAGAATAAAAGGCATCCAAATTGGAAAGAAAGTAGTTAAACTTTTATTAATTGCAAATGACATGATCCTGTACTTGGAAATCCTGAAAAATCTGTGATAAAGCTACTTGAGCTACTAAACAAATTCAGCAAAGTAGCAGGATACAAGATTAATGTGAAAAAATCAGTAATGTATCTATACACAAATAATGACTTAACTGAGGAGACACTTAAAAGAAAAATTCAAATCAAAATAGTAACTAAAAGAATCAATTATTTAAGAATAAACTTAACCAGGGCTGTAAAGGACCTGTACACAGAAAATTTTAAAACATTGCAAAAAGAAATCAAAGAAAGTCTAAATAGGTGGAAAGACATTCCCTGCTTATGGATAGGAAGGTTAAATGTAGGTAAGATGTCGTTCTACCCAAAATGATCTACAGATTCAACACAGTACCAGTCAAAATTCCAACAATTTACTTTGCAGACTTGGAAAAGCTGGTGATCAAATTTATTTGAAAGCAAAAGAGACCTTGAATAGGCAAAAATATTTTTAAAAAGAAGAATGAAGTGGAAGGACTAACTCTGCTTGATTTTAAAGGTTGTAATAAAGACACAGTGGTCAAAACAGTATAGTACTGGCCCAAAGATAGACATATTGATTCCATTGAATTGCAGAAATAGACCATCAACTCTATGGTCAATTGATCTTTCACAAGACCCCCAAATCCACTGCACTGGGACAGAATAATCTGCTCAATAAATGGGACTAGGAGAACTGGATATCAATAACCAAAAGAATGAAAGGGGATCCCTGCTTTAAACCCTGTAGAAAAATTAACTTGAAATGGACTAAAGACCTAAATGTAAGAGCCAGTACCATAAAGCTCATAGAAGAAAATAAAAGGATGCATCTTCAAGACACAGTAATAGGAAGTAGCTTCTTAAACTCTATACCCAAAGCACAAGCAATGAAAGAAAAAAATAGATAAATGGGAACTCCTCAAAATCACTGCTTCTGTGCCTCAAAGGACTTTGATAAAAAGGTGAAGAAGCAGTTAACTCAATAGGAGAGAATATTTGGAAACCACATATTGGATAAGGGTTTGATATCCAGTATATATCTCAAAAAAAAGAACAATCCAATTATAAAATGGGCAAAAGATATGAATAGACACTTTTCCAAAGAGCAAATACAAATGACTAAAATGTACATCTTCATTAGCTATAAGGGAAATGCAAATCAAAACCACAATGAGATATCATCTCACACATGTAAGAATTGCTGCTATTAAACAAACAGGAAACTACAAATGTGGGAGAGAATGTGAAGAAATTGGAACCCTTATTCATTGCCGGTGGGAATATATAATGGTACAACTCCTCTTGCAGACAGTTTGACTGTCCACAGAAAACTAAACATCAAGTTGTCCTACAATCTGGCAATACCACAACTTGGTATATATACAAAAGAGTTGAAAGCAATGACACGAAAAGATATTTGTACACTGATGTTCACAGCAGCATTATTCACAATTGCCAAAATATGGAAACAATCCAAGGCCCACTGACAGACAAGTGGAAAACAAAATGTATTATATACGTACGATGGAATATTATGCAGCAGTAATATGAACTGAGGCCCTGAAGCATATGACAACATGGGTAAAACTTGAGGACATAATGCAGAGTGAAATAAGCCAGAAACAAAAGGATAGATAATGTATGATTTCGCTAATATGACCCTGGTAGAAGTAAACTTGGAGTCATATAATGTAGAATATAGGAGAACCAGAGATATACAGTTCCTAGAATAGGTGAATGGTTACTTAATGAGGTTGAACTTAAATGTATGGGAATGGATAGAAGGGTTGTGTTCATTAGTGGGTTTATAAGTAATATTACCATATTGAAGGTGAAGATGATTGAAAGGGGTTGTACAGAGACATGTATCTCATTGATTAACATTACAAATATAAATC
Organism: Myrmecophaga tridactyla; assembly: GCA_004026745.1. Classification (NCBI taxonomy): domain Eukaryota; kingdom Metazoa; phylum Chordata; class Mammalia; order Pilosa; family Myrmecophagidae; genus Myrmecophaga; species Myrmecophaga tridactyla. The sequence continues at coordinate 7,589 of PVIY010021723.1, forward strand.
GGTTCTTGCATGAACCATTTCAAAGGTATGAATCTTATACAAAGAGTCAATAATAGAGCGGTATAGTGGAAAATCTGCTATTGCATGCTAGGGCTTATATTAAACAGGAAGACATCACCAGTACTACAGCAATAATAGGGGTAAATAATTTGGGGGGAGGGACAAGACAAGGGGAGTTTGGGATTTTCTCTTTGGTGAGTATGTGTTATCTGCTATTTTTCTTTAGAGCAATGAAAATTGTCTAAAATTGAGAGTGATGATGATTGTATAACTAGGTGATTTTATAACCATTATACTCAAAGTCATATAATGTAGAAAATAGGGGAATTAGAGAATTGGATTGTTTATTTTGGACATTATCCATAATGCCCCAACAGATGGAGGTGGCGGCAAGTTAAATGACTGAGAAGCAGAAAGGGCTGTGGTGTATACATATGATGGAATATTGTGCAGTTACAGAAAAAAACGAAGATATGAGGCAGAAAACGAGATCAATGAAACTTGAGGACATTATGGTGCAAAATAAGCCAGAAACAAAAGGACAAATGTTGTATGGTCTCTTTCAGAGAATAATTATAAGAAAATTGGGGCCTAGATTGTAAGCTCTTATAGAAGTCAAATTTATTCCTGAGATTTACGTGTTATTTCTAGATTCTGAGATTCTGTGCAATATATGTATGACATGATATTTCCCTGGAACTTTGGCTACTTTATGACACCTAAGACTCAGAGGTGGGGTTCTGCTACTCAGGAAGTCAGCATTGCTACCTATAACAACTGTTAAAAAAAATGAAAAAAGAATCAAACTTCAGTTAGAGATAAAAACAAATCTAGTTGGAACTAAGGTAAATCAGAACACAGGGCAAAGGATGATATTGTCTGTATTCTAGAACTTCACCTACTGTATGAGACCAAAGGAAGAGAGGCTTAGGTTCTCCAAAACCTAAATTTTCTGTAGCACACAATCTAACTCAACCTGTCTGAATAGTTCATTTAAACAACCTGAACACATGGAAGCCAGAATAGGAATGAGGGCTTGTAAGTCTGTATAGCTTAATGTAATACCTGAATATGTCCCAGAGTATGTTGGACAGATAATTAAAAAGCGTAGGGAAAGTTCCTTGAGAGATTGGAAAAAAAATAGGGACCTATTAAACCTTTCCACCTGGGAAACACCAGGTAATTTCTCAAACACTAGGACCTCCTCAGTTAATAGGCCAAGCCCCTGATCTTGAGGCTTGCTCTTATAAAACTTATGTCTGTAGTGCAGAAGCTAAGCCCATCTGTAATTATGCCTAGAAGTTAATTCCAGAGAACCTCTTTTGTGGCTCAGATGTGGTGTCTCTCTCTCTCTCTCTAAGCCCAATTATGCAAGTAAAAGCATTACCTTTCCCCCCAAATGGGATGTGATGTCCAGGGGTGTGAGTCTCCCTGGCAGCATAGGACATGACTCTTAGGGATGAGCACTGTGGGGATGCCCTTACCCCCAAAGTGGGGAAAAATGTAACAAAACCATGTATCAGTGGTTAAGAGAATTCAAATAGAGCTGAGAAGCTATTCTGGAAGATACTCTCATGCAAGCTTCAGCTAGATATTGCTATTTACTATCATTTGCCAACCCCCAACTGACATCATTCCTATTAACCCTAAAGACAATCCAGGGCTCTGTCTGAGATCCTACAACAGTTGCATGCACTAAGTTTACTTTTCAGAAATCCAAAAGCTTCATAGGGTTTCTAGGCCAGATAATTCCTTAAACCCAGAGGTGTCAGCATCTCCACAAACATTAACCAATTCCATCCCCCTATTCCATATCGTTGACACTCCTTTTCAATATGACAAAATTAGAATAAGCATAGCCCAAATATCCCTAAAGATTGGGAGAAGGATCAAAGAAGGAGGAGGGATTATAACAGAGAAGTTAGGATTTAACAAATGAGTATGACTACTGAATCATTATATTGATATTTCTTTTAGTCTCCTGTGCTAGTGCTTGGAGCAGTTAGAAGGAAAAACCTGAAATAGTGCAACTGTAACCCATACCAAACTTTGAAATCTGTTCTATAGCTACTTCTTAAACTGAACTTTGAAATCCATTGCTTTTTTGTATATATGTTATAGTTTACAATAGAAAAAAAGTGGGAAAAAAAGGGGGTGGTGGTGGCATGGAACAGATTCTCCCTCAGAGCTTCAAGAATTCCATCATCCAATAACTTGATTTTGGACTTCTGGTCTTTAGAACCTCAAATGAATAAAAGTCACCCAGTTCGTGGCAATTTGTTTTGGTAGTTCTAGGAAACTAAAATGGGGAGAAAAGGAAAACAATGCTTCCATTAATAGCGCAGTGTACACTACAAAGGCAGACTTTCCCACAATTATTTTCTCAGAGAAATGATGACCTGAAGCAGTATTTCCAGGCAGAGTTCATACCCACCCATTAAACCAACATCTCTTATAATTGCACATAGAAAACAGCCTCTGGTCAGCTCTGCCTTTGAAAAGTTGACATTTTATTTTCATTCTCTTTATTTTACACTAAACAATCAATGCAGATTCCTTAACAGAGCACTAAATTATTAACTGGAAAGAAAAGAATTTGTGTTAGACCTGACACCAATATGAGTTTTTACTCACATTTCTATAAATGGAACATAGACTCAAAGAACATAGGAGAAAGAAAAATGACAAGAGAAAGTATGAAAGGAAGGTTTGAAAAGCAAAGAGATGGAATAGTAGAGCTAAGAGATGATTAATAATAAATTTAGTGAAAATATCCCTTTTTCTACTAAACTTTATAGGGTAGGTAAATCCTGAGCAGCAATGTACAAGATCTTCTTCACACAGAATCATATCAAAAGTTAAAATGTGGCTTCTTTTAATTCTCAATTATATGTACATTTTTTTTCTCTGTTACACACATTAAGCAAAGAGAAGGATAAAAAAAAACACATGCAATGTAAGTAATTTTTTAAAGAACATAATATATACCCTCAAAACTCAGAGGCCATTTGTTATGAATATAACCAATGCATGCATATCCATCAAGGGTAATAAATGTTGCAAATTAAGTTGAATAATGTCTTCACTGTCTAATTGGTTTCTCCATAAGAGACACATGGGATTTGAAAGTAAGCTGGTATTTATAATGCAATATAGAGTGTAAGTCATAGTCCAAGATGGGATTTCCGAAATGTCACCAACACACTAATTTACTGCTACTTCTAGAAAAAAATAAAAGCATTGGATGCAACCAGTGAAGAGTGAATATTAAAAGAAAATCTCAATTACAAACCGTATTTTCCCCTCTAAGCTTTATGCTGCTCTAAGGACAGCTCCAGAGGTTTTGAAGGAAGAGAAGAAAATAAAAAGAAATGATATTAGCTATTTACTTAAAAGAATGCCATTTGACATATTTATAACTGGGTCAGAGAGAAATTGAGACTTCAGATATGCTTCCATCTGTAAAGTTCTTGTTTTTCTGGTTTTTTTTTTTTTCAAAAATCCTATTAAGCAAAGCTTTTTTTTTTTAAACCACAATTATATCTCATTTGTCAGAAAAAATAATCTTGGATGATAGATGCCAGTCACTTTTATAAACACAGAGCTACAAGTCTAAGAGTCAAAGGAATTTCCAGGCTGTTGAGAATTAAATGCGTTTCAAGAGTTATGTCAAGAGAAATTCAGTTTTTGAGATGTATGCCAATCTAAAAGCATTTCATATCAAAGTGATTGCTCCATACTTGCTTCTTATACTAATATGCAACTTGTTTGCTTCTTTGATGCAACTGGCTCATGGGGAGGCAGAGGTGTGAAAGAAAGCCACGTGTGATACTGTAAGATATAAATTCCTAAGTTTACTTAGGGACATTGACACCCTACTGGAGTAGATGATAAAAAAAGGATGGCATTTTATTTCTCCCTTACTGCAAAAAGACCGAAAAAGATCAGATAATGATCTATTATTAAGTTTAAATGAAGAAAAAATCCATTAGGCTTATATCTACTTTATTTTATGTCAGTTTCTAGTAACATGTTCCATCAATAAAACACACTTTAAATAAAATAACATTTCATCTTTCCACATGTTACTTTAAACAAAACCAGATGCAACAAGGCAATGTTGCACTATAGGAAAGAGATGGTCTGATAAGTCATTACATTTGAGGTTTCTCACATAGATGATATGTGTAAGTGAATGGGAAGAGCAAGCATAAATAAAGAGAAAAATAATCATTATAACTCACCATTATGAGTCTTCTTTTAAAAAAGTGGTATTAAATGACTTTCATGTTTAATGTCAAATGTGTGTCCTTTTTTGTAATCATTAGGTGGCTTTGGAGCATATGTGGGTGTGCATGAAGCGTCAAGGGAGGCAGTGCTTTGTAAAAGTCAATTCTATTTTCATGGCTTCTCTTATGTGAACTGGCTTCAGGATGCTAGACTGTTATGCAATCTAAGTACAGTAATTATCTATGGTTGACATTTTTTTAAAGGCCCACAATGCCATTTGTATAACTGTCTAAAAACTTTAGTTTTATTATTCTACTCTGATTTCGATATTTTCTAGAATTGCCCATTTAGCAACCAGACGTGCTCTCCTAAATGGGCCTAACTCAGGGTGAATTTTCTCTCTTTTAGTGTTTAAGTGACTAACACTTTATACCACACTATGATTTTCTATCTGTTAAATCAGGAATGGGAAAACTAGAGTCTCAAGGCCAAGTCTGACCTACCACCTATTTTTGTTAATACAACTTTATTGGAGTACAGCCATGCTCATTCATTATGTCTCATCTATGACTGCTTTCACACTACAACAGTGATTAAGCAGTTGTGATAGAGACTGTATGACCTGCAAAGCTGAAAGTATTTGCTATATGGCCCTATATGCCTGAAGTTTGTTAATTCTGTATTGAATTATCCGCTATTTGCTTCACATCTGTCTCTTCTGACAGACTGCATGCTAGTTGAAGGAAACAACCCTATCTTCTATATATTCTGTGTTCTCATCTGCCCCCAAAGGGCTTATGAAATGCCAGGTACTTAAAAATGGATGGTGACCTGAATTCTTGACTTGGAGATGAAAAAAAAAGAAGGAGGCGGGAGAAAGATGTGTTGGGATAAAGGCCAAGAACACCATGACCGAAAGCTCATTGGTGCTGGAGCATAGACAGGGGAGGAAGGAGTGGAGAGAAACCAGGTTAGAAAAGTAAGCAAAGTTCATATTATGTCAGGCTCCAGTAAACGAAATGAAGGACTTTGATTTTGCTGGAGTGATCATGGGAGAGTATTCATTAGGGGAATACTGTGATTGGGTAGACCACCTTGAAAACTCAATATTAGAATAAATGGTTAAATCAGAAGCCCAGGAAATCAACCAGGGGTATGCTCTGATATCCCAGGAGAAAGAAGTTCACAGCTTCAACCAGAGCAGTGTTATTCAAACAGGGAGAAAGGACTGCCATAGATAATTATTTATTAGGTAAAAGTAGCAGAATTTAGTGATTTATTGGATGCCATGGTGAGTAGGAAGGAAAAATTAAAGATAGCTCACAGATACTTACTTAGAATAAATATGATGGCATAGGAAAAGGAAAACGAGATAGATATCATGTAGCTCTTAATATTTCTATGTATTTCCTCATATTTCTAGATACTTCTATACATCCCACAAACAACTAAATGAAATAGATAAATACATTTTATGTTTATTTATGCATTTATTCATACAAATAAGTAAATCATCCACATAGATCAGACATATAGGGAAAGCAGGATTATTTTACTAGAAATTTTGGAAATGTTTATATAATTCAGAACCATTGCATATCTCTGTAACCTCTACTCAGAGGTCATATTTTGTTCAAGTAAATTACAACTCCCTGAAAGTATATCCCAGTAGAAAACTCTGTGGACTGCCTTTTTGTACAGCAGACAGAAATATGGCTTTAAATTAATAGGATATATTGATCCAATTTTGTTTTATGTTCCATATTTCCTAAAGATCAGTTTGATCTCTTAACAACATCAATGAATCAGATTCAAGTAAAATGCCAAAATGAATGAATTAAAGTAGAGACTTTCTTCAACTTAGTAAATTTTCAGTCAATGGAGTTTTCCAATTTATGTACATTATACTTGCATGAAAATGGAATTCTTATACAAAGGTAACATACATACGTGAGATAAGAATAATATAGTAAGAAGGAGAAAAGGCTTTGGAAGTAAAGAGCTGGGCGCAATTTCCAGCATCATCAGATTGTAACCTGTGTGATTTTGAACAAATCATTAACTTTTTCGTACCTCAGTTTTCTTACCTGTATGATAATACTTACTCAACTATATTCTTTCATAATTAAAGGCAATGTATGTAAAACTATTATAACTGAAATAATAAACTCCTATATGGGTAACTGAGGACATACTTTCAAATCTATTCAGCTAAATTCAAAACTACCTCAAAGATATTTTTATCAGAAATACAAAACCATACATTTCTGCTATGCATATATAAATAAATTTTCATAAATGTCACCCCAATAATATTTCAATGGGAAGAATACCTAATTTTCAATGCAGTTGGATTTTCAGAAACTCCAAGTTCTTTACCAACTTTATCTGCAATTATATTATGCAAAATATAGATAAAATTGAAATATTACTTAATTCCTCCTCTCTCTTTGGATTCTCAAAGAAAGAAAAACGTGGGTTCTTTGAAAGACATTGATGTATCTTAATTTAAAAAAAAGTCACACACACATCTACTACTTCCCATGATGCCTGCACTGAAGAGTTTAGCCTGTGTAATACATTTTCTGAATCCCTTTAGAATTCCTACACATTATTACATAGCACGTACAGGTGGCTTTGTTCCTGGCCTTTTTGTACCTTCCATTACATTGCAGATCTTAAGCAAGGCATTCTTCTCTCATGAGGTTTGGGAGAACCTGGTGACATATTTTAAGCTGAGAAATGAATGACTTCTCTCTAAACTTACAGTCTAATCTCACTAGTAAATTTCAAATATGTACATAAGAATGAAAATCTTCAGATTTTTGTTATCTTCAAAAGTCATTCTTTAATTATTTATTTTCTTGCCTGTGGCCAATTAGCCAAGTTGCCTGAGTCTCTGGACTAGCAATGAGATCTGATTATGTTTAATGGTTGTATAGACATGTTGGACTTAAATTGATATGGCATCAGTCCACATCCCTAACCCCAAACAACTGTTGCCCAAAGAAATGCCAAGATATATTTTCCTCCATGAGTTAAAATAAGAATTAAAGAAAAAAATTGCATAATAGTGATTTGTTATAGATAAGGGAAAGCCTGTAAGTCTATATCTGCTTTCACGTTATAGTTTCTAAAAGTGCTAAAAGTAATAATATAAACATGAATCAAAATAGCATGTCAAGGGGTGCAAGGGTACTTGAGTAATAGAATTGTTGCCTGCCTTGCGGGACACCTGGGTTCAATTCCTGGTCCATGCATTTCACAAAAAAACAAACAAGTAAAACAAACACACAAACAAAAAAATTCAACAAATGGTGCTGCAATAATGGGATACTCACATGGGAAAATAATGAAATGTGATCCTCCATACAGCATCCAAAATATGGCATGTAATCGCTCATAAAATTATATTTGAAAAAATATAGGTGTAACTAGACAATGTTCCCCTTTTACCATAAAGACATTGATATCATGATATTAAAATATATGAGTTTTTGGTTTTTTTTTAAATTTGCATATGGGCAGGAGGCACCAGGGATCGAACTCCAGACCTCCAGCACAGCAGGTCGGAGCTCTGCCTGCTGAGCCACGGCAGCCACCCAATATATGAGTTCTTGACTTGAAAAGGAGATGATTTTATTTTGTGGAGAAGAGAGGTTATAAAGAAATAGGCAATAGGAAAACCTTATATAGAGTAGCTAAATATGTTTTTAAAATCTTGGAGTGATCTCTATTTTAATGGCAATGACGCAGTCTTGTTTGCAGATATTCAATATCTTTTGTGATATATGTATAAGTATTTTTTTGGTGGGGCAGAGAAAACATGGTGCTTTGTAAAATGGCTATCTGCTTTCTCAAGTCATGTTACACAATGCTCATTTCAGAACACCAGCCTGCTGTGCAGTGCACATGGTGGCAATTATCCAAATTGGACTCTTTTTACAGACTACGTATCATTCGCATAACTGTTTCTAAGCTTTAGTCTTAGTATTCCACTCTGGTGACAATGCCTCCAACAAGCAGGCTTCTATTCCTTCTGGAATGTTCTGTTCACTCACTACAGCAACAGAAGAAGAATGTATAGTCTAAGCTAAGTAGAGTCCAGAAAAAACTATGGCAGGAACTGCACACTGCACTCAGCTCAATCTTGCTTGGATAAAAACAGATTGGCAGGGAATAGAGGAAAATCAGTGTTTAAAAGCTAGGCCTTATAAGATGCATGAAAGAGTTTGTCTTTCTTGTGCATGGGGCTGAGAAATATTGCAGCATTTTAAATCGGGAAGGGCTGTGGTCAGACCTGTGTGTTAGATTACTTGACAGCTCAATAGAAGAAGGAATTTAAGTAGGGACAAGTTAGAAGCCAGAAAGACCAACCAGAGTGGTGCTGTGCAGTAGAAATGTAATTAGAGCACACAGGTAATTAAAGCAGCCACATTAGAAAAGCAAAATGAAAGAGGTGGAATTTTAAAATTATGCTTTATTTAACAATATATTCCAAATATTACCATTTTAAAGATATTTCACATACTAATTCTTCATTAACAGTGTGTATTTTATGCTTTCAACTATTCACAATTTGGAGTACTCAGATTTCAAGTGCTCAAGAGGCACAACTGGCTAGTGGCCACTAAACTGTAAAATCAGAACTAAAATCTTCCTCTAACATGCCAAGAGAAAAAAAAGTATAGCACCACCTATCAGGGTATAGCCAAAATCAGAAAAGTGATGAAGAGGGTAAAAATGTTGGGTATTGATGACTCACTGGAGATTATGAGTAAGTTGGAGGAAGAATCAAAGCCCTCTCCTTATTTTTCGACTTAAGTCTTTTGAGAAAAGAAAGGGAGACTTAGGAAAGAAATATCTTGTAAGTCTCAAAACAAATAAAAAATATAGTAGATATTCTACAAGCATCTATCTCACCTTATGAGGGCAAAAAACTACTCACACAAATAGAAGGTGCATGGAAAACAACCATTTCTCCAGTGCTTTGGGAAGTGACTTCTTAACATGGAGCAATCACAAATCTCTGTAACCATCATCCAAAGAGTGGCTTCATTCAGATAATTTACTATTTTTGCAGAACATGACCCGGTCTTGGAGAACATTATGATTACTTTGTATTTCAAAATGGCGGACTGAGATATAAGCCCTCAAATTAATAGTGTATATCAACCTGGTTTTTTGGTTTTGTTTTGTTTTGTTTTGTTTTCCGCATGGGCAGGCACCAGAAATTGGACCCGGGTCTCTGGCATGTCAGGTGAGAATTCTGCCACTGAGCCACCATCGCACCACCCATCCATCTGGTTTTATTAACATATCTCATTAGTAAAGCCAGTCCTATAACAGCTTCAATGAAACAAAATCATAGAAGAATATGGCAAATTATCAAGTTGAAATAGAGATTTTTCTTCATTTAGTATTTCTTGTCCAATAAAGTTTTTTGGCAATCTATGTACATTTTGCTTTTATGAAAAACTACTTTTGAAATCATGGCAAGGATTTAATTTTAGGGCAAAATAGTATAGTAGGAAAAGCAGAGTATTTGCAATCATGGTATGTTAGATTTAATTTTCAGCACCAACGCAGTCTACCTGGGTGACTTTGAACATATTACTTAATTTCTCTGTGCTTCAATTTTTCTGCCTGCAGAAAATGATGGTATACTATTTATTCCACAAAATTCTTATATAAATTAGATAAAATATATGTAAAACATCTAACATATGTAAAAGTTTAATAATGCAAAATATCTCAACTATAATAAACTCCTAAATCTTGTAATAATTATTTGTATTCACACAGATTATGATTTGTGATTCAGTGTAACTTTTTGTTTGTTTGTTTGTTTGTTTGTTTTTTGGCGTGGGCAGGCACCAGGAATTGAATCCAGGTCTCAGTGCGACTTTTTATATGAGAAAGTATATGTGATTAATATTTAAAAAGCTTAATGACTTTCTCATGGGTAACTTGAGGATGTTTTCATCTCTTCAGCTAAATTCAAAGTACATCGGTGTTACTATTTTCATTACTACTAAACAAATTCACATTTCTGTATTATGGGGAAGAATCAACTTTTATACATCATGCCAAAATAATTTCAGTGAGAAGGAAAAATATTTCAACACAGTCAGAAAATATCTGTCTTTTTTTCTAAAGAACTAAAATTCTTCCCCAATATTACTGATGAAGTCATTTTGTACAAGTGAGAGAAAATTGAAGGTGCATTTAAAAAATACTACTCACTTGCTCTTTTTTCATTAGATTCTCAAAGAAAGAAAATGAAGGTTTTCTGTACTGCATCTCCATAGCCTGAATTTTTCTTTTAATTTCTCCCTGAGAAATATTCACACAACTCTTGATATTTATTAAAACCTGAATTTCTTACTGTTTTTCTGTGGGGCCCAATCTGAAATATTTATAATATACCTCTAACAACCTTACTAAATTCCACCAGATATACATTAATCTAACTATCTGAGATAACCATTTCAGCCCAACATTGAAAAAAATGCGATAAAATGAATATCAAAAACATAAAATTAAAAAAAGATCTATAGTATACAATTCCAGTTTTTTCATTCCTTAGAGTCAACAGGCATAAAGTTAAATTTTAATTAACAGAAACAGTATAAACATAACATGGGACAAATAATTAAATATCAATATACTTCCTTCATTAATGTATTTATAAGCAAATATATCAAATGATATATATTTTTGTCATTCTACAGCAGTAATGAAATAAAAAGGCATGAGGAATATAGTAATTCTCTATGTTAAAAACTTGCAAGCACAATTTCAATAAATACCATATATCAACAATAAAATATTACTGTGATAAGTGAGCTTGCTTCTCACTTATTAACTTACCTAATCTAGATTGCATTGACAATAGTGCTACTCACAGAAAATAATGTATATATAAACTTTTTCAACGATTTGATTTGATAACACTCATGTCAGAGAATTGATCTCACAGTGGTTTGTTGATAGGAATGGAAAAGATTTTAAAGCAATTTCAGTGAGCTCAGGTTACTCTTTTAAACTTTTATTGAAATGTAGGAAGTGATGCTCCATTTTCAAATTCTTTTGCAATCACTCATCAGCAGCTAGTTTCAACAATTTAACTTTTAAATTTAGAGTTAAATTTAAGTTGCCTTTTGATTAAAGAACTAGATTTTTGTCATAAAATTCTTATGCATGGATCTTCTATTGATGGAAAATAAAATTCAAAATAGTCTACCAAATCTGCAAGGTGATTGGTGATAACTTTTTAGAGATTGAAATACCAAGATCACATGTTTCACAGAAATTGTTCTTAAATAATGGAACATTATTATAATTTATAAACCTCTCTTCTTGGTTTCTAAACTTTGTTTTTGCCATATGACAAGACATGCCATTGAAAAGATAACCTATTCTTCCCTTGAATGGAAATATTAAAATCATCAAAAATACTGAAGATGAACAAATAAACAAGTGTTGCTGTCCAAAGTACATTCCTAAAAGCTGGGATTAAATTGTTTCTTACCTTATAGTAACACCTGCAGGAAAGAGTTTGTTCTATAATTCAAGCACCCTTAACAGAATGTTTTTTCCTTATTTACCGCTGTTCCTCAGCATGTGATAAGTTTATTATGATAATTTCTGTATTATCACATTAATAAATAAATAATCTTAAATATAATGCATATTCGTTAGGTGATAGTCAAGTTTTACTAACTCGTTATTTAGTGTAGTTGAGGTTTTGTTGTTTTGATTGGTAGTTTTTGCGTTGTTACTCATTATGTAGCGCAGAGAGGTTTTGTTGTTTTGTTTACTTGTTTTCGTTTTGCTTTGGTAGCAATACTTTCTCAGTGAAGGAAGCAGTGCATTGACTTAAATATAGCCTAAGCCTCTTACCCTGGGTGTGGTAGCCAGTCTCCAAAGGTCCTAACTGTTTCCCACGTCATGGTGTTCTCACTTTTGTGTTGTCCTCTCCTCACTGAACTATGTATGGTCTGCATGATAAGAGCATATGGCAGATGGGATGACATGTAACTTTCAAATTATGCTATACCAGAAGAAAATGCTATACCAGAAAAGAATACTAAAAGAGACCATAAAAATATTTGTTCTTTTGTTTATGACTTATTTTATACCACACAGTGTCGCCAAGGTTCATTTACTTCATTGCATGCCTCACGACTTAGTTCTTTCCAGTAGCCGCACAATATTCCATCATATGTATACACCGTAGTTTGCCATTCTACTTCTCAGTCAATGTATCCTTCCGCCACCTTCTTCCATTAAGCATCATAATATACTGCCCACAGTCAATGATCCATGTCTCACATTGTCTTCACTTAGTTGTACAATCCACCTCACATTTTTAATTCATTTTCATTATCAGCTTTACCACCCTATTAATTCAAACATGATTTCCATGTACAAACCTTTATATCCCTAAAAGCTACAGGTACTTAGTTCTTGTTTCCCAGGATCTTAACCTTGATGACCACCTAACATCATATCCTAAATGTTTTTATTTGCAGGTCAGTAAATATTAACTATTATTTCTTAATTCCTATATATGCTGTCTGTATAACATGTGCTCAACACACACATTATTATCCTAAGATTAACTTTGTAAGGTCTTGATTAGTTTACTGCAAAGCTAGCAGACATCGCTATGTTTGCCATGTGCCTTTCCAGTTAAGAGAGAAACCCTGAACATCATCGACTTTCTTGAACCAAGGAATCTTTCTCTGGATGCCTTAGATTGTACATTTCTATAGACTTGCATTAGTTTGGACATTTCTACCACCTTAGAACCAAAAGCTAGCAATTTATTAAATTCCCCTTTTAAAAAGCTGTTCCATTTCTGGTATACTGCATTTCAGCAACTAGCAAACTAGAACATAAAGTAAGATATACCAAATGTTAATTTGCATGACCACATATCAAATGTTTTCTTTGTAGCATCCAAGCTTGGCATTGCCTGATTCCTGGTCCATGCTCTTTTCATATCTTAAACTGCTATAAGAATAGAGAGCTGAAAAGGGAAAGAAGCACTGAGGTAACCTTAGACTTGTCTAACTTCTAAACTTTCCCAAGCACAGAGCATTTTTGGAAGTCAAAACTTCTTTTCAGATGTTTTGGGACATGTAATCAAAGTCAAATATATTCTGTGAATTTTGTCGAACATTCAGAAATTAAAAAAAGTATGAATAATATTACAATCACAGTAATAGCATAGATATACCAACCACCTATCTTGATAAATAAAACAAAAGCAATAGATTAAAAGGTACCTGGGTACCTTTCCATAATTATAAAATCCATCCTTCCATTCTGAGATGGCAGTGCTACTTTATTGGCATTTGTCATTTCCACAAATTTCTTTTTCATTAAATTCAAATGTATCTTTATGTAATATATTGGATATTATGTAACCTAAATTTGCAAGATTTATAAAACTTAAATACTCAATTCCATATCTTAAATTATTTCTTCTTTTATCATTTTACTCTGTTAGGCTTTCATTGTTGTAGATAATGTGCTTTTTATTTACCCTGGGGTTGTCTGGGTACTCTATAATTTCTCATTTTTTATCCTTCTGGGAATTAATTATGCTTCCTGAATATTAATGTCTTTCACCAATTCTGGAAAATTCTCAAATATTTCTCTCTTTTTTATCTCTCTCTTTCCCTTTTCATGTAAACCTCACAAAGGAAAACTACCTTACCCATACCTGTTATCTCACTTGACATTTATTTCTCAACCCATGATAGTTTAGTTTCTGTTCTTACAACAGAACTGAAAATGTTTTTAATACAATTTAGTTGCCAAATCCAACACTTTTGGCACTAAGTGCACTAAGGTGCACTTTTCACACCTTAGATTAAATTTTTCTGCTAATTTTTGCATATCTGATCACTTCATGTTTTAAAAAATGTCTACTTTCCTCTCATGGCCATTTCCACGTTTTCCTTGGAAATGAGTAAATATTAGTTTCTCGTGGATTTCTGTCCTTCAATTCCTGCTCTGTCACTCACTGTACTTTGTTCAGGCTGCCACATTCACTCTCATAATTTCAACTTGCTCTGGGATGCTGATGAGTCACAATCCTGTGTCTCCTATCTGTCCTCTCTCCACTGAGCTCCAGTGTCTTTCTCACTCTCTGAAGACCATTACCTCTGAATGTCCCACAGGCACTTCACAGTGTGCAGACTCAGTCTGGACTTGATTTTCTTCTCCTACTTGCCCTGACTTGAGATATCCATCAGCAATACTGCCCATAACAGTCCACACCTTACAGTTGCCCTTGACCACTCGCATCTTCATTTCCACAATCAATTAAACAATAGCCTGCATCAGTTAGCATTCAATCAGGAGACAAAAGCCACTTCATAATTTGAAAGGAGAAAATTTAATATAAATAATTATCAACTATAATGGGAGAATGTAAAGAATACTCTAAAAAAATGTACTTTATGGCTGAGGGAGAGTATTCAAGGAAGGAACAAACTTGGAAAGGGAGCTTCCTCCCAAGACTGGGATGTAGAACATGTTGGAGTAGAACTTGGTGGCAGCTCACCAGGTGGTGGAGGAATTCTGTGGATTGAACTGAGCAAGAGCTGTTTACAGTCCCAGGCAAGCAGGAAACACTCCTCCAGAGTGCAGGTGGACCGAAAATTGTGGCTGGGACGTTGAAGCAGGAAATAGCCTTCTGGATGCAGGTGGTCAAACCTGGTGAGAAGTTGCACAGTGGCAGTTGGGGATTTGGGGGTTGCAAAATGGAGGGCATGTGTGAGGCCTAAAGTATGTGGCATAAGTGTCAGGAGTTCCTCAATACACCGTTGGGATACAAATAGACCAAGGCATGTGACCAAGACATGCAAGTAGGTTTGTAGAAGGAATAGAGTCAATGCATCTGGCACTCCCTCACCGATCATATAGCATGAGACCTGGGGCATACAAGGTCTCTATTGGGAGGACTGTGAGGTGGTAACTGGGCCAGAACCGGGGCTGCAAACTCGCCAAAGGACTCTGCATGCTCTGGGTGAACAACTGCGTACCAGGAGGTAGAAAAGCCAGGTGAAGCATACTCAACCTAGGAAGAGAAGCCCGTCCTTTCTCAGTTCCCCTTCTATGCCCTCCACTGACAATGGCTGACATTGTGCTAGCTGCAAAGGAGAATTCTTTAGACTCCCTTCTCCATTAGCACAGAGCAGGAAATAAAGAGCAGGATGAGCCTGGCACTGAGGGGTGCAAATAATTGTCAAATCATATTGTTTTAAAGATATATTAAATTCGTGTATTAATTTCCTTTCCTCTATCATTATTATCCTTTAGGTTGTCCTACTACCCAAATTCAAAGTCTATTCTCCATTGATTCATCTATATGACCGACCTTAATGGGAATTCTGAGTCTTTTTTTTTCTTAAACATCTTCAAAAATTGCTCATTATTTATAAATAAACTCCAAATTTATTTATCCAGAAAATAAGCTAGACTTTGTCTATTATTCTGGCCTGGTCTTTTTGTCAAACCACTGACATTCACTGACGATTTGTCAGCTAGTGCTACTAAACAGAAAAATAAAATGAAATCTCAATGACAGACATCACTGAGGACTGCTGCTCCCCAGGGTGTCTGTGGGTTGCTGTTTGAGTCCTGTTCTACTTCAAAATTTCTTTTCCCAAAAGCAGGTGAGGCAGGTCACATTCTCCTCATGATAATGTCAGAGGTACAAGATTTAACACCAATTTGCACAATCTCCTTTGAAGCTCTTAGCTGTGTCCACCTGCTGGCATGCTTTGTCTAAGCAAGTCATATGCTTGAATCTAAACTCAAAGAGATGGAAAGCATAAAACTTCCACAAAAGTGGCAGGGGATGGGAGAAATATCTTTGAAACATCTAATCTATATACTACCTCTTGCATTACTCCCCACCATCACCAATCTGCTAAAATGTTATTCTGATTAGTAATATGCAAACTGCATTACCATACCATACTAATGTAATTCCAAAGAAACCCAAAATACTTGGGATTTTGATTAGTGTGTAAATCAAACTGAATGTATGATTTCTTCTAATTTTTGAAAGTGGCAGAAATAATTTCCAGAGCTTTCAATGGTTTCAAGCTATCTATTGATCTCAGGTCAAGAACTTCTACTATAGAAATTATTAATCAAATTTATTCTTTCAAGGTAGCTTGTCCTTTGGAGAAAATATTTTTCCTTTGAGACTCTGGTTTTGGTGTTTTTTCTTCCTGGTTCACAATACCAACCAAAATAGCATTCACTCTTCTTTTTCCTTCATGTGTTTAAAGCCTCTGAAGCTTTTGAGTAATGTTCTCAGAATCAAGTGTTTATTTTCCAGCACATTGTCACTCTCTCTCCTCTCTCTTTATTTTATCCTCTTTTAGTAATGTGCCCATGGGAAACCATGCACTTAATATTCCAACTGTACACTCTTGAAAACAGTCATGTTTTAAAACTAGGATCAGATATTAAGTATGCTACTTTCTGGCTAATTACTTCTTATTAAAAACTACTGCAAAGAATTGTCCTAACATAAGAAACCTAGAGGAACAGACTCTTAAAAAATTAAGCAGAACTTGAAACAGCATTTAAAATATTAATTGGTCATTTCACCACAAAATAGAATTTAACCAGAAAAGATGGGGAGGAGCAAACAGAAGTAAAGACAAAAAGCTTGAAAGAAACATAATAGATAACATGGTGCCTTGACACCAAGCATGTCAGTACAAAAGGATTTAGAATGTTGCTTTCTCAACCGAAGAGGAAAGAGAAAAAATACACTCATTTTCCTAGATAGCTGTGCACCTGTCAAGAACCCTCTGATCGTAGTAATCCTTATCATTTTTTCTTTCAACCAGCTACATCCTGTCCAAAGGAGTTCTTGTTCCATGCTCTCATCCAGCTCTCCTCTGACAAAGGACTCATCCATTCTTATTTGGTCTTGTTCCAAGAAAATTGCAGTAGTATTAAATGGTGCTCCTAAAAAATGGTAGGAAGACTAATTCAAATCATAGTCCCTAGGGCCAGAACTGTCATTAGATAAATATACTGGAGCAATGGTGAGGATTTATAACCATGCTGTCAGTCAACTGTGTTTCTTCCTAGCTACTATGAAAAGCAATGAAAATTGAGGTAAGGTTACAGCTTCCTTTGTTGTATTTAGATTCTCTTTTAATATATAGCAGAGGGGTTTTCACTGGCTCTTAATTGCTTCATGAAACCTGCTCCTTTCATGCTTATTCAAGAGACAGTAGTGCTAGGAAGATTTCAGAACTAGGGGACCCACTCAGTCAACCCTCAACTCACATTCTTGAGCTTCTAGGAGGGCAGGTTCTTGGAAGGCAAAGCCCACAGCCAAATTACTCCAGTTCGTTGCATTCCCAGGTAGGTTCTGCCTGAAAGCAATGTTTGCCTTTGTTTGTTACAACTCCAAATATTAAAAATTGAATAATTTGTCAAAATACATAAAATTATGTCATGTGGCAACTAACTTCTTTCCATCTTTCATTATCATATTTCATGTTACATGGGAAATAGAAGTCTCATGCTCAGTCGTGATGTGATGCATTTGCAAAAGATAGATACCTATTTTTAGATGCAAGCATTGTGCAGAAGCATATGGTTATCATTTCCTAAATAAAAGATTTCTGTATGGTGCTACTTTTAATTATCCAGTTACATACTACTTTATTGGATATTGAAAAGTATTATGATATATCCAAATAATTTTTCGTTTAACCAAAATTTTATACACTCAGCAGAATCTGGATTTTACAAGAAAAGATTGTCATGATGAGTTTTGAGTGTCTGACACTGAGATATTTTTTTTAAGATGGAATCATTGAAATCTTCAGTCTCTTGAGCAAAAGAAATGCATCCTTTCTGGGACAGAAGGGAAATATACGTTCTAAGTCAAAAGGATGCTGGTAAAGTATAATCATTATTTCAGGCAGTCAAGATATGAAATTGCTAAATTAAAAAAAATCACTATATAACCTAATTAATATAGTTTATTGAGTATTTATTGAGATGGTGAATAAAATATATAGAAATATACATAATATCAACTCATATCCACTTAGGCAAGAGACATTTTGTAGTTTTATTTGCATTTTTGTCCCTAAATTTATCAATTTGCTTCCTTGCTATAAACCCTCTTTGAACTATATAAATTTGTGAGCTGGTTTGAAAGGATGTATGTACCCTAGAAAAGCCAGTTTTAATCCTAATCCCATTTTGTAAAGGGAGCTGTTCCTTCTAATCCCTATTCAGTATTGTATGTTTGAAACCGTTATTAGATCATCTCCCTGGAGTTTTAAACTGGATTAGATAGAGGCGTGTCTCCACCCATTCGGGTAGATCTTGATTAGTTTCTGGAATCCTATAAAAGTGGAAACATTTTGGAGAAAGCAGGAGATTCAGAGAGAGCAGAACGACATAGCAACGAGAAGCAGAGTGCCCACCAGCCAGCGACCTTTGGAAACGAAGAAGGAAAACACCTCCCAGGGAGCTTCATGAAAGGAAGCCAAGAGCGAAAGCTAGCAGATGATGCCATGTTTGCCACATGCTTTACCAGATAAGAGAGAAACCCTGACCCTGTTCGCCATGTGCCTTCTCACTTGAGAGAGAAACCCTGAACTTCATCGGCCTTCTTGAACCAAGGTATCTTTCCATGGATGCCTCAGATTGGACATCTCTATAGACTTGCTTTAATTGGGATATTTTCTTGGCCTTAGAACTGTAAATTAAGAACTTATTAAATTCCCCTTTTTAAATGCCATTCTGTTTCTGGTATAGTGCATTCTGGCAGCTAGCAAACTAGAACAAACTGCATAAGAAAAGAATGGTATGATAGGGCTCTAGTGGGGTGCAAGTGTAGCTCAGTGGCAGAATTCTCACCTGCCATGCCGGAGACCTGGGTTTGATTCCTGGCCCATGCACTTCCCAAACAAGCAAACAAACCAAAAACCAAACAAACAAAAATCCAACAAATGGTGCTGTAATAACGGTATTCTCAAATGGAAAAAGAATGAAATGTGACCCCCCACCATACAGCACACAAGAAAGAAAGAAAGAAAGAAAGAAAGAAAGAAAGAAAGAAAGAAAGAAAGAAAGAAAGAAAGAAAGAAAGAAAGAAAGAAAGAAAGAAAGAAAGAAAGAAAGAAAGAAAGAAAGAAAGAAAGAAAGAAAGAAAGAAAGAAAGAAAGAAAGAAAGAAAGAAAGAAAGAAAGAAAGGCGTTCTAGGCAAAATCCCTTAGTATTTGTTAATACCCTTATGAAATAAGTGAGAGCGTTTGCTTTACCTTGATAAATACATGGTGTTCCTAATTTACCAGATGAAACAAAGAATATTCCTAACAAACATAACTTCTAAGTTCAGATGCTAGACATCATTATTATTTTACTTTTGTCTTCTGTACATAAGACATTTGAAATTGCCAAGTTTACTCTCAGAAAATATAGAAGGGTTCTGGGTAAGAAGAAAAAAGTGCATAAAACTTTTCATAAGAACTTGAAAATTTAAATAAGAGTACAAACAGAAATAGCATAAGCCAGGAGTCACACTGATTGTATTTCTTTTTCTCCAGCATTAATATATGAAATGACACTAAATAAAGTCTGTCCTAAAACAATCTTTACCCTTAAGAATCTTAAAATCTGGAAATCTAGTAGGTGAAGTCTCCAGCAATAAGCACAGTGACATTTTTAACAGAATAACCACTGCTAGGTAAGAATACATTCATCAAACTCTGTGTTTGGTTAGTGTTCAGAGAACCACAAAGTAAAACCCACCACACATAAAAGATTAATATATCATGGCCAAAGTGGGGTTTATATTAGAGATACATGGTTGATTCAACATTCAAAAAGCATATGACCTTCTAAATAGATGCAGACAAAGGAATTGAGTGAGACTTTCTCAATCTGATCAAGGCATTCTACAAAATCCTACAATTAATAGCACACTTTACGGTGAAGTACTAAAGATTTTCCCCACTTGTGAGCACTCCCTCAATAAATCACTTACTGTCTCAGGTTCAACTTCTAGAAAATTTAAGGTATGAAAGACACATATAAGTCAATTGAGAATTCTTAAGATATTAGAAAATGAACAATGCAAGCAAAATGATATGGAAAAATAGAACTAAAATAGAGAAGTTGATGAAACAAAACAGAATATTTGAAAATAAATAAATTCAAAAGTAGTTCTTAGAAAAGAGAAATGATATGGAATATCCCACATAAAACTGAACAATTAAAATTGAGATGAAAGGTACAAGATTAGAATGAAAAAACAAATATTAAAAAATAAATAAATAAATACGTATTTTTAAATTTTTTCTTATACCTGTAGTTTTACATAGGTTATCATATCTAAAATAATATTTCTCTTATACGTATGAATAACTAGGTATAAGAGAAATAAAAAATGAGAAAATACCATGTGCAAATCAATGGCAAATATTTAAAATATGGAGTAAATGAATTACTTCTTCGTAAAATTTAAATGTGCTCAATAATCTAAGAATTAGAATATTTCCATATAAAGAATAATTGGAAAGGTGATATGATCATTCAAAAAAGTATTAAAGCCACATGATTTTTAAAATTTTTTTGAGGGAACGTGCATGGTACAGACTCAAACCCAGGTCTCCCACATGGACGGCATGCTTTCTGCCACTGAACCACCTGTGCATCCAAGCCACATGGTTTTACAACTGAGTCCTAAGCATTAAATATTCTATAACTCTATTATTATTTTTTTAATTCTAGATGACAGAAAAAGATGGAAACTCTCCAGTTTATTTTATAAAGCTTATATACATTTATTCTAATTCTGCTAAATGTAACACAAAAAAACAAACTATAGACCAATCTCACCAATGAATATGGAGGCAAAAATCTCTAAGTAAATATTACCAAACACAATTCAGCAATATACTGAAATAACAATGTATTATGACCAATTCAGATTTTCTCCAGAAATGCAAAGGAGGTATAATATGAGAAAATCCATCAAACTATTATCAAAATTAAGAAACCTCTTAAGCATAGCATTGAATACTGATACTTTATATATAAAATAACAAAATTTAAAATGTTTACTTGAGAATTAAAGGAAGCTAAATAAATATAATGAAAAGTATTTTTCAGGGCCATGTATATATTTTAAATTGAGTAGCATCAGTAGCCTTAAAATTAAAATCTATGACCTTTCACAGAGGTCTGCAATCACTTTTATTATTCAACTATGTTTCAGAGATCTAGCAAATACAACAGAAGAGAAAATGAAATAACTGGTGGGAACACTAGAACAGATATAAAATTATCCCATTGTATTAATGATAGGAGTTAACATTTATACAACCCAGGAGACTCTAGAGAAATATAAATAGAAATAATGTTTGGTAGAATAAGGATAATATAATTTTACATGTATTAAAATATATATATATTTTTCCTTATTCTGAAATAAATTCCAAAATCTAAGGAGAATGTCTAGTCCTTTACTAATCAAAATGTGGTCTGGAGACTTGCAGCATCAGCATCAATTACATGCTTGCTAACAAGACAGTTTCTCAAGCCCTGCCCCAATGTACTATGCCTGCCTATTAACAATATACCCACCAATTCTTGTATGAGAAGCACTGGACATAATATACCAATGTAATTTAGAGCTGTGGAGAACTTATAACAAAGAAAAATTAGAGACTATAAGAGGAAAGAGAAAAACAGTGATAGTGGAAAAATATTTTATGGCAAAATTATTCTTGTACAAAGTCAATAAATATTAACAGCCTTGGAAAATTTATTTGCAATGAAAATGCAAATGAAATCTAAAGAGTTCTATCTATAATCTGCAACAACTTTACATATTAACAAAATGAACCATACATATTAATAAGAAAAGATAGACAATAAGCTATAAAAAGCAATCCATTTAAGATAAATGCAAATGACTAACAAATATATGAAAAGATCATCAAACTCACCAGTGGTCAATGAAATATAAGACATTTTTTACCCATTTTTTTGGCCAAGCTTTTATTGCTAATAAGATGCTAAGAAATTACTATTTTGAAAATGAACATGATTGAAAGGGGTTGTATAGATTCATGTGTCTCACCACAAATATTACAAATATAAATAAGTTCTTGAATGAACTACTGCAAAGGTATGAATCTTGTACAAAGAGTGTATAATTGTTGAGTATGGGGGATGTGCTGGTTTGAAAGGATGTATGCCCCCTAGAAAAGCCATGTTTTAATCAAAATTCCATTTCATAAAGATAGAATAATCCCTATTCAATACTGTATGTTTGAAACCGTAATCAGATCATCTCCCTGGATGATGTGATTTAGTCAAGAGTGGTTGTTAAACTGGATTAGGTGACGACATGTCTCCACCCATTTGGGTAGGTTTTGATTGGTTTATTGGAGTCCTATAAGAGGGGAAATGTTTTGGAGAATGGGAGATTTAGAGCAGAGAAGAATGACATAGCCATGAGAATCAGAGTGTCCACAAGTCAGCAACCTTTGGAGATGAGGAAGGAAAATGCCTCCCAGGGAGCTTCATGAACCAGGAAGCCAGGAGAGGAAGCTAGCAGATAATGCCTTGCTCACCATGTGCCCTTCCAGCCAAGAAAGAAACCATGACTATGTTCACCATGTGCCTTCTCGGATGCGAGAGAGACCCTGAATTTCATCGGCCTTCCTGAATCAAGGTGTCTTTCCCTGGATACCTTTGATTGGACGTTTCTATAGACTTGTTGTAATTGGAACTTTATCTCAGCCTTAGAACTATAAACTAGCAACTTATTAAATTCCCCTTGTTAAAAGCCATTCTGTTTCTGGTATATTGCATTCTGGCAGCTAGCAAACTAGAACAGGGGAAAACTGCTATTGCATGTCATAGGCTATATTTCACCAACTGTACCACACAATAAAACACCAACAGTACCACAGCAATAACAGGGGTAAATGATGGGGGGAGGGACAAGAGATAAGAGGAGGTGTTTTAGTCTGCCAAAGCTGCTAGAATCCAACAACCAGAGATGGATTAGCTTTTTAATAAAAGAGGATTTGTTTAGTTAAAAACTTTTAGTTCTTCAGAGGAAAGGCAACTAACTTTCATCTGATGTTCTCTCTTACATGGGAAGGTACAGGGCAGTGTCTGCTGGCTTTCTCTCCCAGCTTCTGGGTTCAAACAGTTTTCCTGGGGTGATTACTTTCTACCTCTCCAAATATCTGGGCTGAGCTGCAATGCTGAGATAAGGTGTGCTGATCTGCTTGTGCTGTGCTGTGCTGTGTTGAGCTCTCTTCTGACCTCTCTCTTTTAAGCCAATACCTAATTAATTAAACATCACTCATTGCAGAAGGAAAACCTCTTAGCCAACTGCATATGCAATCAACCATAGTTGAGTTTCACATTTAATGTTTCAATTCCACAGCAACAGAACGAGGCACCATCACCTGGCCAAGTTGACACCTGAACCTAACTACCACAGGAGGTTGAGATTTTCTATCTGGTGGAGGTGGGTTTATTAGTTATCTTTCTCTTGGGGACAATGAAATTATCTAAAATTGAGAGTGTTGATGGACTGTTGACTTTTGGATGTTATACATGAAGCCCAGTAGATGAAGGTAGCTGTAAGATGCACTGACTGAGAAGTAGAGTGGCAAATGATAGTGTATACATATGATTGAATATTGTGCTGCTACAAAAAGAAATGAAGTTGTAAGGCATGCCGATCTTGTGAATGAACCTATGGGACATTTGGTGAGGCAAAATAAGCCAGAAGCAAAAGAGCAAATATTGTATGATCTCATTTAGAAAGTACTTATAAGAAAACAGGGGCCTAGATTGTAAGCTCTTATAACAATCACATTTAGTCCAGAGCAGTAACTGTTAATCCTGGATTTTGAAAAGCTGTTTTATATATGTATAACCGGGCATTTATTGATAAGAGAATGAAATAGATCAGGTTGGGATTAAGGTAATTCTGAATATGGGGTAAAGAAAACATTGTCTGTATTTTAGAACTTCATCTACTCCTTGAGACCCAAGAAAGAAAGGTTTATTTTGTCTAGAAACTAATTTTCTGTAGCACATAATCTAACTTAACCTATCTGGATAGATCACAAAAACAATCCTAGCACAGGGAGCCCAGAATAAGAATGAGGGCCTTTAATCCTGTACAGTTTAATGTAATGCCTGGATACATCCCAGAGTATATTAAGCAGATAATCAAAAGTATTGGCAAATTCCCTTGAAGGATCAGAGAAAAATATGAGCTATTAAACTTTACTACCAGGGAAACTCTGGATACTGTGTCAAACATTAGGAATACCCAAACCAATAGGCCAAGCCCTTGATCTTGTGGCCTGCTCATGTGAAGCTTATGTAGGAGAGAAGCTTGGCCACCTATTGGTATGTCTAAGAGTCATGTCCAGAGGACTTCTTTTGTTGCTCAGATGTGGTCTCTCTCTCTCTCTCTCTCTCTCTCTCTCTCTTTCTCTCAGCCCAACTTTCCAACTGAAATCATTGCCCTCCCCTCTATGTGGCAGATGACATCCAGGGGTGGAAGTCTCCCTGGCAGCATGGGCGATGACTCCAGGGAAGGGTCTGGCCCTGGCACCGTAAGATCAACAATGCCATCCTGACCAAATGGGGAAAACTAGTGCAACAAATAAGGTTCCAGTGGCTGAGAGAGCTCAAATAGAGTCAAGAGTGGAACTCACTCTTACACAAGGTTCAGTTAGACATTGCTACCTGCCTGGATTTCCCTAGAGAACAGGGGAGAAGAAGGGGTGCCACGCAGGATTAAGAAATGACAGACACAAGAAGTTAGTTAAGTGGGATCAGGGGACTCAAGTTCATCACTTGCAAGAGCAAGAGCCTCAAATAAACTGACATCCATGTATTTATTGCATTTTTATATGGGAACTGCTTTTAGGGAGTATAGTCAAAACAAGATTTATTTTGAACATCTGTCCATGCCTGCAAAGCTACAAAGTTTGGTTCCCAGCTCCTTGTCTCAGGAGCTGTTTATTCTTATCAGCATGCTCTTTATCCAGGTCTCTTTGGGCTCTAGAGTCAGTGTCCTTGAGAGCATTTGCTTCAGCAGTTTAACACATTAGCAGGGCACGGTGTGCCTGTGCAGTGTCCTCAGTGAGCCCTGAGAACACTAGTTTCTGCAGTTCCCTACCTGAAACTGCTCAGGCAGAACATCTCTACAGTAAGGCCAGATTAAATGAGGTGCAGCCCAGGCCAGAGCTCATTCCACAGATTACAGGGAGCCTTGCCTCCACGGGTACTCTGATGTGGCCTTGCCAGCAGTCAGAGGCCCGCTTCATGTAAAACCTGACCTATCATAACTTGACAACTCCTGGCCAAAACTATTCTTGCCAATCCTAAAGAGCATCTAGGGCATTATATAAGATTCTACAAGGTTTCCATGCTCTAGGTAACTTTCCAGAAACCTACAATCTCCAGTTGGCATCCTAGACCAGATATGTCCTGAAATGCAGAGGGGCCAGCCTTGCCAGCACATCAACTAGTTCCATCCCCCATCCTATATTATTGACAGTCCCTTCCAGCATGAAGAAGTTAGATGATTTGGGAATACCCCAAATACCCCTAAAGAATGGGTAAAACACAGTGGTGGTGGAGTTATACAGAGGAGGTACAGTCTAACAAATGAGTATGATTGTTGGTCATGCAATTGTTTTAATCACATGTCTGGGAGTAACTAGTAGTAAAAACCTGAAAATGTGAAATTGTAACCCCATATCAAACACTGAAATCTGCTCTACAACCAACTGTTGCAATGTGTGTTGAAGTTCATTGCTTTTTTGTACATATGTATTTTTCACAAAAAAGAAAAAAAAGTCGATTGTGATGATACAAAAAAAAAAAAAAAAAACAGTTTCAAGGAAAAAAATGCCAAGGAAAGGGATATAATCATGATGATGACAATGTAGATAGTCATGGAATTATTGGAATTCAAGCTGGAAGTATATATTAGCAATTCAAAATATACACAACTTTCAACTGATGTATGTATCTGTGTATAGCAATTTTTTTTTTGAGCTCTTATCTAGTGGGTACAGGAATGTCTGCAAAGTTTTCAGAAAGGGAAAGGGAAAAGTAATGTGGATATAGATATCGTTGAGAAATACCTTGATTCTATATTGTTAAACAAAGCTTAATGTGCATATATGTTTAGATAAGTTTTTATAACAAGGAAAATGTGAAAAGACACATATACCAGGCTAGGAGTGTGAATGGAGGTAGAACAAGGGAGATATTAAGCTTAGATATGTATAACCTTATACATATTTTAATATACTGTTCCACTTGTTACAACCATCATGTATTTATTTTTATTTTTAAAAGTGAAACAATTTTTAAATGAACTGTAATAACAAATTACCCAAGTTAACAAAATCCAATAGGAGGCCTTGATCAATACAATAAAAGCTGCCTAGACATGTTCATTCATATAATAGATTGTTATTAGGGTACCATGAACTTGATCAAGACTCTCAGAACACAAAAGTGGACAATAGATGACAACAATTATTATCCTGGAGAGCTTATATTCTAGTGTGAGGAGATGGAAAGAAAAAAGAATGAATGAAATGGCATATTAAAAATGATTGATTCATTAAAAAATTATTAATTCCCTGAAAAAATATAACTGATGGGGATGAAGGAATGTGAAGTGTCTGTGTGTTTGCTCCAGTTTTAAGTAGGGTTATTAGAGTCACTATGCAAATGTCATATAAGCAAAGATTTAAAGGAGGTGGTGATATATCCTTGTACATATGGAGGGGGAGAGCATTCCAGAGAGAAGAACAAATGCAAAGAAGAACCCAAGGAAAGCCTTTGAGGAGCAGCAAAGAGTGTGCATGGATAAAGCAAAGTGGACACACTGGAACATAGAAGGAATAGAATCAGAGAGCTAAATAAATGCTACTAGAATAATAATTTGAAAAAAAAGCAATGTACAACACAAACAGTGAACCCTTTTGTAGATCATGGAATATAGTTAACAGTACAATTATAAAATTGTTCTTTCCTGAATTGTAACAAATATACTACACTAATGGAAGGTGTTAATAATAAGGTGGTGTATGGCAACTATTCTAGTTTGCTAGCTGCCAGAATGCAATATACCAGAAACAGAATGGCTTTTAAAATGGGGAATTTAATATGTTGCTAGTTTACAGTTCTAAGGCTGAGGAAATGTCCCAATTGAAGCAAGGCTATAAAAATGTCCAGTCTAAGACATCAGGGAAAGATACCTTGGTTTAAGAAGGCCAAAGAAGATCGGGGTTCCTCTCTCAACTGGAAAGCACATGGCAAACATGGGAACTGCCAATAGCTTTCTCTCCAGGCCTCTTGCTTCATGAAACTCTCCGGGGGGTGCAATCCTTCTTCATCTCTAAAGGTCTCTGGTTGCCTGGGCTCTGGCTCTCCACATTCTCAAAATAGGATTCTCTCCAAAATACTTCTTCTTTTAAAGGATTAATGGGTGGAGTCACAATTCCATGGAAACTATGTAATCAAAAGTTACCACCCACAATTGGGTGGATCACATCTCCATGGGAACAATCAAAATGCTCCCATCTAGCAATATTGAATGAGGATTAAAGGATATGGCTTTTCTGGGGTCCACCACAGATTCAAACCAGCACAGCAACTCTCTATTTTATGCATGATGTTTTTGTTAACCTACAATTTCTCTAATAAAAGAAAATTAAACCTAAAAAAAATAAAAAAGCATCAGAATGCAAACAGGGTCCATATAAGGCCTTAATAGGCTCATGAAAGAATGATAGCTTTTATTCTGAGATGTGGATACCCTGGAGACGTTCAAAGGGAAAGTTGACATGACATGATTTATTTTATCATTTGAAGATCTCTAAAAGGCAACTGGGTACCTCTCAAATATTATCTCCATCAACCAGAAATAGTGCTGTCTTAAATGCCATCTTTTAAAGATCTTCAGGTAATCCATTGGAATAACAAGCCACTTGAAGACAAATGTTGACTAAAAGAGTTTAGGGAGATTAATTTATCTGGCTAAATTCATCACAGAGCCTAGCAATGAACAATCTAGGCGGGCTTAAGCAGTAAATTGTGGTGGTACCAGAAAGAATTTAAACCAGCACAAAAATACTACAATAATAGATGTGTTGATTTTAAAATTTATGTTTTAGAAATAAGCAGGCTCTCACACGTATTTAGCAAGGTAATGAGAGCTTGGTTTGAGAACATGGATAGAAATGAACCAAGACAGCAAAGAGAGAACAGCCAGGACCAAAAGGAAGCTCTGTCCCAGACTGAGGAGCCTGCAATAATCACTGTGAGAGAGGGAATCAGAAGATCCAAGAAGAGTTTTCTGAGCTGGTCCCAGTCTGTTTAATTTTCTGTTTGTAGTTGGTGTAGGCGATGCTTCTCAACATGAAAGGGCATATCAGAACCTATTAAACTACTAAATGATGATCCAATTGGACAATGCATCTGGACACTTTTTGTACATTTACACCTTCAGATAATTAATTGCCTTTATAGGGTTCTTGGTGTGGGTTTGCTCTGACTCTCAACCCAACACAGAGCTCTCCTGAGGGCTTAGGAAAGCCACCAGTGCTCTTTCCTGTTTGCCAATAGTGCCCAGGCTAGTTCTCCTGGTAAGAGCATCTATGTCTCATAACTATGGTGAATGTTGGCTTCAGCATGTGAACAGAAGCATTTGTCTTATCTACAACTATTTTGAGCTGCAGTTGCAATTTGCTATCAGCATCATAGATGCATCTCTGCCCTCCCCACCTTAAACCTGAATCCTATTGCTGTGATGGCGACTTCCCAGGAAATTGGTAGAGAAGAATATACACTGAAGTGTTTGCACATAGAATTAAATTTGAATCCCAGTTATAATCTTCATGACCTTGAATACCCAATTTAAATTGACTGAGCTTCATTCTTTTTATTTTTAAAATAAGTGCAGTAATTCCTATTTCCCTTGATTGCTAGGATGGTTAAATTAAATAGCATAGACAGGTAATAGTGGTTTATAAAGTAATATACCCTTATAAGGCATTACTTGCAATGATGAGAACAAAAATATTAATAATAGTAAACCTGTTATTTTTGGACCATGCAGCAATTCACCAATGTTCCTCTTTATATGTCAAATTAACATTCCACCAGACAACCTAAATAGCAAATTGTGGTTTTTCCTGTACTCATTTCTGTTTTTTTCATGATCATTGCCAGACCCCAAGCATGTTTGAAATCATTATTCTTCATGTTTTACAACTATACAGATGGACCCTTTTTTAAAAAAGACTAGGAGAAAATCAAAATACACCACTTTGCATTAAAACATGCAAAGACTTAACAGAATGGCATAACATTCACTAAGAGAAAAATCATGCTGAACAAAATTGCCATACTCTCCAAAGTCTCTCTGCTCCTCGCATATTGACCACAAATGGTCTGTCAGAGATATTAATCACTCTGAGAAATGCATCTCTCAAAGAGCTCTGTTAGAGCAGACTAAATTTCATTTTTCTAAAGTAAATGAGGGAGTAGTTTTCGCCTGTTTAAGCTCAAACATTTGCATTTCAATTGACATTATCCTTTCGGATTTTAGGTTTCTCAGCATAGCTCTCACACGAAAATGGCTCCTTAACTGGATTCTCTTCTTTTAAAATTTATTTACTATTCAAGAGGATACTTTGGAAGCCTAGTGTAGGAAGTGATTATTTGATTATTTTAGACTGCTTTACAGGAAAGTCTACATCATGAAAGCATATGCTATCAAGCAGGAAGGAAAAGACATATTCAATCACCTCTTCAAATAATGTCTTGACAGGTAGATTCTAACTAACCACTGCAATTAAGAAACTATACTGCTTTCCCTCTTCCTTCTCTGAATTGCTTTATCAGAGAAATGAGGACAGTCAAAAAGAAGACACTTTTCTCAATAGCTAAACTTTAGAAGCCATATGGCATCTCTATAGTCTCAGTCCTATCTCCAAAACTTGCATCTTGCTACCAAACTACGTCTTAGATGCTACCAATCAAGTGTGATCAATTAAAAGATGGAGGAACTATGAACCTCAAGAGGTATAACAATTAGGCAAGATTCTAAGGAGAATTAATGGCAGGGTAGTAGCCCATACTCAGGTCCCTGCTCTTAGTTTATACTGCTTTCCTTGTATTTCCCATGATCACTAACATCAGACTGCTAGACTCTTCAAGATTCCACATCAGCAAAGAGTAATTGAATGGCTAAGGTTTTAAAAAAGAGAAAGAAGTGAGTCAACATAATTGGTTCTTTTTGGTTCTCTCATCTTATACAACCTTCTTTCTTGGTTCAGGTCACTTGCACTATGATCAGCTGTTCCCTGTGTCTTCTCCTCCATTAGACCACTGATTTCCATTACTGACTGCTTAACATAATCATTCATGAGACTAGTTAAAACTACCAATATCAGAGGTCTTCCCAGAAGTAATGAATCAGATTCTCCTAAGGACAGGCCCAGTTGCCTTTAGTTTTAACAAAGTGATTCTGACACATGGTAAGGTTGGGGACCTACAATAGCAGATACAGATCCCAGAAAGCAGGGATATTTCTTTATCTTACAACATGATATCTAGCATGAACTAGGCCACAATAAGTATTTTATAAATTAATGAATAAATGAATTGGCCTTAAACCAAGAATAGACAGGAGCCACAAGCAAGATTAAAACTTCCAAAAAAAAAAAAAAAGTCATAGAATGATAAAACTGTAAGGAATGTTAAATGTCATTTAGTCTGATCCCCATCTTTTAGATGTGAAGAAAATGAAACCCAGAAGGATTAAGCAACTCTCCGTGCCCACACAGATATTTGAAGAACTGACTGAAAATCTGGGCTTTTGATTCCTAGGTCTCAAGGAAAAGCTGTCAGTGAAATGGCCAGTGATTGGCAAGATTGCTTTAAAAACCAAAAGCAGTGGCTCATTCATGGGTACCACCTCAGACCTATTGAATCTGAAATTCTAGCATTGGAGCAGACAATCTTGTCTATTCAAACCCATCTATTTTAGAAAGTATTATATTATATTATATTATATTATATTATATTATATTATATTATATTATATTATATTATTTATATAAAGCTTTCTAAAATTGATGTTAAATAAGGCTGTTTAACAATTTTAATTTCAGAAAAACAACATTACATCTTTTGAAAGCAAGCAAGGAGAAATCAACCTGAAACCAAATATCTTAATTTGTTGTGCTTTTTACCTTATGAAATTGGTTCTTCATTTTGGAACCATTATTAGTTTCCTTTTGTTTATGTGAGTACCCATGGCATTTCCATGAACATTCCTCATTGTTTCATACATATGTCCCTCAAGCTCAAAAACCCTGTAAACAGCTATTGTTTAGGTAACAAGAGTTTTTCCAGTATGAATCCAATGAAATCGCCCACCTTATCTCTCAGTGCTCAAGTTCTTGCCTAGTGAGTAGTAACAGGGCCTTTGGAATTAGAAAATAATCTAATTTGAATTCTAGCCATAGCACTTACTAACTGTATGATCTTGAGTAATTAATTAACCTTTAAATTTCTTAATATCAACAGGCATAAACAAAAAAACTGAGGTAAGTATTAACTTCAATATATGGACTATATTTAAATTTTATTTTAGACAGTTTGATAGAAAATTCATAATTTTCATTGTTCAGAACAGAGCCATTC
The DNA here is from genome assembly GCA_004026745.1 of Myrmecophaga tridactyla. Lineage (NCBI taxonomy): Eukaryota > Metazoa > Chordata > Mammalia > Pilosa > Myrmecophagidae > Myrmecophaga > Myrmecophaga tridactyla. The sequence goes on from PVIY010021723.1 coordinate 39,617, forward strand.
CCAAGATTATTATACTACTTCTTGTCAAGGAAGACCAACCCAACTGTATAAATATACTTTTCAATGGCTGGTCTCAGCCGTAGATCTCCCACCCATCAATCATACTCATTGATGATCTTCATCTACCCTGAAATTCTAATAAAATTACATTGGTGGTGGGCAGGCCATGGTGGCTCAGCAGGCAAGAATGCTTGCCTGCCATGCCAGAGTGTGGGGTAGCTGATGGCTGGGGGTAAGCGGCCGTACTGAGTCAGTCACACAGACACACAGCACACAGCACACAGCTCAGGAGACAACCTCAGCTCAGAGCTGGGCAGAAGGCGTCTGCTTTATTGAGGAAGTGCACAGGCTTTATATAGGCTGGGAGCATGCAAGGACACGTGTCGGGCTGGGATTGGTCGCCACTGTTGCTAGGGTGGAGGGCAGATTGCTGGGATTGGTCACCATTGTTGCTAGGGCGGAGGGCAGATTTATGGTCAGCCATTTTGTGTTGCCTTGCATCAGCCATGGCAGCCATGTTGGCGATATTGCTTCTCCAACAATTCCCCCTTTTTTGTGTTTTGGCTTTCTGGGTAGCTGTGCCTGTCTTAGGTTGCCCCCTCTGGAGGTCTTACCCGTCTTTGGCTACCAGCTAAGCCACCGGAAGCGAGGGGCAGCAGCGCCTGTCTTAGGTTGCCTCTCCAAGAGGTCTTACCCATCCCTGGCTGCCTGCTGATCATCACACAGGAGGATTGTGACCCACAGCGTAGGCTGGCTATGATGGAGGCCATGGATACGCAGGCGATGCATCTGTATGACAAAGCCAAAGCCCAGACAACAGGAGTGCATACGGGAAAGGGGAGGCCAAAAGCCACCGGAGTTCAGGAGGGAGATGGGGGCCTCAAGGGGCCTGAGGACTTCCTTGGGACTCAGGGGTACACAGCAGCTGGTGGGAGAGCAGGGGGGAAGGGTGCACAGGGGGTTGTTGATAGCAGCTCGCGATAACATCTTCAACTTCTCCAGCGCTTGATTCCCTCTCAGCTGCGTCTGCAATGAATCTTAAACAAAAGATTTAGCAACAGGCCTTTAGGCTATGGGGTTTGTCATACTTTGGTTATAACATCATCGTACAGAGAGCTAGGGGAAGGAATAGGTTGATATTGCTGCATAAGCACCATAAGGTGGAGAGCATTAACTCGTGCTTTAACAAAAGCTAGGAGGTACTTAAGTATACATGGGCCTATAGATATTAGGAGAAGGATGATGAGAAGGGGTCCCAGAATAGAAGAGATTGGGGTGTTTAGCCATGGGGATTTGTAGAGTAATTGTTGGTACCAGGTCTCTTGGGCGTCCCGCTCATGCTTGCAAATCGCAAGTCCTTCCTTGAGTCTGGTCATGGACTCCTTAATTACACCCGAATGATCGGCATAGAAACAACATTCCTTGCCTAAGGCAGCACAGAGCCCTCCCTGCTTGAGGAAAAGCAAATCTAAGCCTCTCCTGTTATCAGAGGATGACTTCTGATAGGGAAGTAAGGGATTTTTCGAGGTGGGTGATGGAGCTTTCAATGCGGGTTAGGTCTTCGTCTACCGCAGCTCTTAAGCTGGAGAGGCTTTGTTGTTGAAGGGTGACAGAGGCGATGCCGATGCCTAGGCCAGCTATGCCGAAAAGAGAGGCAAGAGTAACGGCTGTGACGAGTTCCCTTTTTTCTCTTCTCAGTCAGTGCATCTTACAGCTACCTTCATCTACTGGGCTTCATGTATAACATCCAAAAGTCAACAGTCCATCAACACTCTCAATTGGTATTGATAAAGGTCCTCTTCTTTATGGAAGAGGACATGGGGCAACATGGTCACCAAGACACACATTTCCCCCGTGTCAGTGAGGACCTTTTTCGCTATACAAGGGGTAAGCCCTGTGGAAGAGCACAGCCATTTTGCCCCTACTGGGGGGATATAGTATGTACCATGCGACGGAGAGGATAATTGAGCACAGACTTTATTCAGGGAGGCAGAGACGTTGCCAGTGCAATGCTCAGAGTGAAGAACGGATTGCATGGTGAGACTGATCTTTTTGTTAGTCCAAGGACATGGGGAGGGGTTGTCCTCGTCGGAAGTAGTAAACGAGGCATTGATAGCTATGGCATCATAATAAGGGGCTGTGCAGCAACACACAACCAACAACTATGAGTAAGGTTAGGAAAGGAGGAGTTTAAGGAAAGGATGCTTGGAGTATCGGCCAGAGTGGGGTAGGGGAAAGTGGGGGGGGCAGAGGAAGAGCTTGTTGTGTTTCCAGGGGACAGTGTTGAGATGGGAGTGGGATTGGGAGAAGGAGTAGCCTGAAGTATGGGTATGAGTACTCTGTTGGGCCCAATGGCAGATGTCTGCTGCATTGCTTCCTTCTTTATTATGATAAGACCCCCTGGGTCG
>PVIY010021724.1:0-41868 GCA_004026745.1 Myrmecophaga tridactyla
GGCCTTCCCCAGCATCAACAGGAAGGAGGTGGTGGAGGAGAAGCAGCCCTGGGCATACCTGAGCTGTGGCCACGTGCATGGCTTCCACAACTGGGGCCACCGCAGCGACTCGGAGGCCAACGAGAGGGAGTGCCCCATGTGCAGGACTGTGGGGCCCTATGTCCCACTGTGGCTCGGCTGCGAGGCCGGCTTTTACGTGGACGCAGGACCGCCAACCCATGCCTTCACCCCGTGCGGACACGTGTGCTCAGAGAAGTCTGCCAAATACTGGTCTCAGATTCCCTTGCCTCACGGAACGCACGCGTTTCACGCTGCCTGCCCTTTCTGTGCGGCGCAGCTGGTTGGGGAGCAAAACTGCGTCAAGCTGATTTTCCAGGGCCCCATCGACTGATGCCCTTAACAGCCATCTATGACTTTATTAACAAGTTACTGTGAAGCTTTTGCCACTAATTCTAGATTTTACCTTTTTATAATGTTTATTAAGGGAGGGGGGGTGGTAATTAGGGCTGGGGAAAAAAAAGAGGGGACACTGATGAAACCTGCCAGGAGTTTAACAGATACCAGTGGTGTGTTGCCCAAGACAGCGGCATAGTCATTGAAGTTTGCCTGATTAAACCACGGTATCGGTAATAATTGGATTTTAAATGCCATCATTTTTTTTTTGAGTCACATATTTCCTTTAAGAAACATGGACAAGCCTTTAAATCATTTTACAAATGTAGAAGAAACTTTTTTGAAAGTCGTTGGCTCTTAATGTGCAGGCTCCAGTGCCGCGTGGTTTAGGTGTGAACTGAAAGACGCGGTGTCTGGTGATACTTGACAATGACTAGAATCTGACCCGATACCAAAGGGGTGGCACTGAAAATTGTTATTGATTGACAGGAGGCCTTATGCACAGGTGGTTGTTTTGAAATCTGGGGCTTTTTTTCTGGTTTATTTTTCTCATATTAATTAGGAGGGATCATTCCTATATTGCAGTTTTTTTTTAAAAAAAAACTTTGGTGGAATTTAATTACTTTATACCCACATCATCAAAAACCTTGGCATTTCAAAAGAATATTCCATAACTTTTTAGTCTGCCTTTTGTTACTTCTCATTAGTATGGTTTGTCCCTGATACTCATCTTGCATGCCCAGAACGGTTCGGTTGATGAAAATGTAGCAACCCTTAAAAATTCATTAAGTAAGGGCAATCACTGCAGCAGTAGACGTGACCTAGGTACTATAATACCACATTTATTTGCATACTGAATTGTTTAAGAGGGATTGCAAATAAGCTATTACTTATTAAAACCACTTGTTGGGGTTTCATAAAGGTATTCGGGATTTATTTTTTCCTTAAGAAAGCCAAGATTCTATGAGCCTAAAAGCAACGTATCACAATGATAGAATCAGTTTTGTTCACTCAGTTTCTGCCATCTGTCATGTTCCCTTGTCGCTTAAGGAGCCCTGTAAGTTTTGAAAATATTTGCAAATCCAACTAAATTGAAATGTGATCATTTGGATAACCACAACACCAAATGGTACATCTGTAGAGATCATTTGAAATTCCTGATTTTGAGAGAGCAAATGAGTGTTTACTGAGGAATAATTAAATCGGAATTTCATATGAGCGCCACCATCCCTCTCTGTTAGTTTCATTTCATTTTGAATAGTAATTCTTGGATGCTCATTCTCCATGCTTGGGACTCCCAGAATTTGAAGATCTTTAGGAAATGAGACTGCCAGAAGCTGGCTGAGATGAAATTGATCCCGTCACATGGAACATGTATTTATTTAAGACTCCATGCATCCTCCTAAATCGACCATTGCAGATTTGTGCTACATTTTTTTAACCTCATAAAGGTCTATAATTTATGATACTAATATACTATACTCATACTTGAATTGGTCTTTTCATATTCTGCCAGAAAATGGTTTCAGTCATTCTAACCCATTTTCCTTAAAGTGATAAGATATATTACTCTTGATTGCTGCTGCCTAACTTGACTTAATATTTTAAAAGTCCAGCCTCTCAGTTTTAAAATAGTTTTATTTTTTAATGCAATTCATAGGATAAGGTGTTTTCTGTTAGGTTTTTTTTTTTGGAATTTTCTGGTAATTTTTAAATGGCATGAAAAATCCAACAATCCTTGCAGTAGTAACTCACTCTATTCTGTAAATCTTACTCTACCCACAGACAGAAAATGGAAAAGAGAAAACAGCATGGCCTAGAATAATATTTCGAATGCCTTTTGATTTATCAAGAGTCTCCAATGACTAGCTTACACTGGTAGAGTATGTTTTGTTATCCTGTAATTCTTTGGATTTCACAAAACTATACAGGAGGCACAAGTTCTCTAGCCTTTTATGGCTAGAGATGCTATGAGCATCCTTGATACCATAGAAGGATCTTGTAACTTATGGTCTTGCCTCGAGAAAGGCTGGATTTTACCTATCAAAAAACTTTTTTTTCCAAAAAGTTATGCCCTGATAGCATGATTTTCCAAGGACTAAATATAACTCCAGTAGTTCTTCAGGCAACATATGCCCCAAAATAAAGTTATCTTCCAACGTGAAAAGTTTCTGACTCTTGCTAAACTGAGATAGCTAAGCATGAGTTGAAATTTCGGTAGTGGGTTCTGAGCTCATGGAAGAGGTATACTCAAGAGCCCTCTATTGGTTCCTTGTCTTTTCCTTTGGCTTCCAAAGTGAGATCCCCTTTCACCCCATCTATGGAACCACAGGAGGCCTGCAAAAAGAAAACCACGCGGGCGGTACAACGGTGGCACGGTGGCAGAATTCTCACCTGCCATGCCGGAGACATGACATGGTTCGATTCCCGGAGCCTGCCCATGACAAAAAAAATCAAGAAAGAAAACCATGCTTGACTTGGCCACTTCTAATAAAGAACCCTTATAATTTTACCTGATGAGTTTTTTTTCAGAACTGAGAGTAACCTATTCTTTAAGAATAAAGAAGTCTTGCTCACCAAAATAGAGCAATACAATTCAGAAAAAGCAACTTCTCACAGCTGACTTTTGTTTGTATCTGGCTTGCCATCACATTAAAGGGGGAGTCCTGCTTGGCAATGTGCATATGTAGGAAATTGCCAACCGACTATCCTGGCCTCAGCCTGACCAAGGTGAGCAGTTTTCCAAAAGTCAGGCCAAAGTGATATCTTTCCATAGATGATATCTTTTTTTTTTCTTTCAATTTTTCTTGTCAGTGCATTACAAAAAAAAAAAAAATCAGAGGATGGGGTAAAACTCTGAGTATTTTTCTAGTCTGGAATTTTTTTATTAATAATCGGTGCTGCTGGGTCATGCATGCTGCAACTCTTAACATTTCCTTATTTGGTTCAGCTTTTTGCAAAAAGGGCTACAGTTCACACTGTAGAGTTAAGTATTAAGCTTTCTGGGTTCCCCCCCACCCCCAGCTGTGGCCCAAAAGAATTAAAGTCTTTTTAATATAAATAGAGAGCATATTTATCATTCCTCGATAGTTAATTATAGAGTTTGGTACCTTTGTGCCTCAGGGAAGCCATGTGATATAACTGGTTATTGAATTTCAGGCGTAGGGTTTAAAGAAAGGAGAAAGCCATTGGAAAACTTATGGGCTCCACTAAGGAGACTAATGAATCTGGATGCAGAAAGATGCCAGGAACTGGCATAGATGTAATGATAGTAGATTTTATTTTCCAGTATCAATAGGGATGTTATTTTAAGTTATTACATATACTGTATTAGGAAAGTTGAGGAGAAATTTTTTCTTCGTGAAGCTTCAATGCCTTTATTTTTGCTTACATAGAAAAACACAAACCCCTGTTAGCTGGGAACTCATTCTTGTTACTTGGGCACCTTTTAGAGTTTAAAGAGCACGTTTTCTACTCCTTAATTGAAGTATAACATAGGTTACAGAATTGTTACCTGTAGTTTTACGAACTTGCTCATCTTTTCTTTTTAAAGCCATTCCGTTTTTTTGGGATTTGCATGAAAGAGTGTATGAGCACACAATTATCGATGCTGGGGAGAGACTAGGTATCTGCATTCAGTCTTGCCTCATCACAGTGGAATTTCTGGCTGACAAACCACAGAACCTTGATTTTAAGCCAAGTCCAGCTCTTGCTGTCGATCTCATATCCCCATGCTATAGCCTCTGAGGGCACGAAGTTCCTGATTCATGTGGCTGGAAATTGAGCACAGGTCTCTTATCAGGGTTTCTGTAAAACCCAGTCAAGAGCCAGCGAGACAACTTCAGAATCTTTTTAAAATAATGCAAGCATCATTGAAGCCGAAAAACAAAAGGCGCTTCAGTATTTTCTTTTTAGTAAAACGTATATCCTCTCAAATCAATTTTAGCTGTCATGAAGAATACCTAGTGGAAGGTAGAGAAGAGCAGATTATTTTTCCAGTTCTACTTAGCACATTTCTAAACAAACAGAAATAAACTCAATGAAAGGGAAGTTCTTTCTTTGTAATTGAGATGATAGATTGCTTCTCTGTATTAAATAGCCTAGAAGTTAAGGGGAGGTGGTGATATTTACCATGTATAGTGTTACGAGCAGTTGAATTTTGTGGATATATTTGTAAAACTGTTCTTTTATATTTCATGTCAAATCGAAAAGTTTATTTCTTTTCACGATGGACCTGTGGAAATACAAGCCATTTTACAGGGAAAATCTTCAAAAACTATTAAACAGATCTCAATATATTTGTGAGTTGTTGTCTTCAGACTCTGTGGTCTGATTTTTGCTTTTCTCAAATTTCTAAGTTAATTCCAAGCACTTGAGCTGTTCTGTAAAATGCTTATTTATATTGAAACTCTGAAAATTCCCTTAATTTTTTTATTAGAGAAATTCTGTTGGTGCTTATATTACCACTTCTTGTGTTAAATAAATCACTTAAATAAATCTAACTTCTAGGAGAATTGTAACCTGGCTTGTAAAATTAATGGATTTTCCTCTTGATCATTATTGTCATATTGCTACTTTTGTGACAGTCTTCACTACAAACCACCTAAAAATTGTACGTGATAAGCCTTCAAGCCTTAAGAAACTAAATTAGCTATCAGAAGAGAATGCATCATAGCTATGACAGTTTTTTCCTCATCAAATTGATATTCCAGGAATCTTAGTATCGTTGAAAAAAATAGATTTTTAATTTCCAAAAAAAGAAAATGCACATTTATTTAGGCTTTATTTCAGGGGTTATGTATTGAGTACTTGATTGAATCTTAAATGCCGTGAATTGCAGGATGTGCTATTATAGAAAAACTACATCCAGTTAAAATTGTAAGACATCGCATTCAGCCATGGTGCTGAGACAATTGAATGGGGAGCTAATCGTCTCTTCAACCAATGGAGCTGGGACAATTGAATATCCACCTGCAAAAGAATGATATTGGACGCCTGCCTCATATCATATCCAAAAATTATCTGAGATTATACTAAAAAAGGTATGATTTTATGGTATGTGATTATAGCTCAATAAAATTTTTTCAGAAATGTTAGAATGTGAAAAGTTTTCATCTTAGAATTTAAGTACAATACCAAAATCTTTTCTTAGGCCTTCAGATGAAAAGATTCAGGATTCTCCAATTTTGTCTGCCTGGTGATATTTTCCGAGATCTTACTACATATTCGAACCCATTCCATCCTATCATGCCAGTAGATAAAGAGGAACTTACACGTAAACCTGTCAGAAAGATTAGAGGAGAACTTAAAATTCTTTAGGCTCTGCTGCCGTTTTTGCTATTAGGATGAAAGCAATGAATACTTTTCTGAAAGGCCTCAAAATCCACTTTCTTTAAAAAGTCCGTTTGTAAACGGAAATTCTTTTATAATCAAAATGAAAAACAGTATAGAGTCATTGCAAAAAGAAAAGCTTTTAATCTGGGAAGTATAAAGAATTAAATGAAAGCCAGTCCTATTCCCACCAACCTAGAAATAAGCGCCATTAATGTGTGGGGCTTTATCCTTCTAGAGTTAAAAAACAATTTTTGGTTGCAATGTCAATTTCATTCCGGTCTTACTTACAGTTATTTAACTTAAAAAACTGTCCTATATATGTTCTGTGGGGCTTTGGAGAACAGAGTGAAAAGTGATGAGTGGTTTGTCTGCAGCAGGTTTCTTAGTGAACATTTTGCAGAAGGAAGTTCTCTCTCCAAGAGCACAAAATGCACATGAGGTTGGCAAAATGAGACCGCAATCAGAATAAATTTTAAGGCTGCCAGAGCTATAAGCCTGAACAAATAATTCCAAACTATTGTGCCAGCCTGAACACCCATTACCGACTGTGGGGCATATATTGAAATGCCCAAATGGATTCTTTTATCTATAAACAAGTTCTAGTAGGAAAAAAAATTAAGGTTATTCCTCTTAGTTAAAAGAAGGCTAATGGATTCTTTCTTGCCTAACTCCACATCCAAGTCTGACTTTACATCAGCGTGCCCTGAGGTTTTGCTTAAACTGCAGATGCCTTAGCATCAGCCACAAGGCTAATGTTCTAGTTCTCTGGTTCTCTCCAGGAATTTGTACTTTGGACAGTCAGTGCAGATGGCTCTGCAGGTGACCCATATGCCATCCTTTGGGAAATCCTTATTTAATTAAATGACTGTATTAATTGTATACCTCTGCCATGCAAGCTACTGAAATCTCCATTGTGCTCATTAGTTTTGACAGAACTGACGCGGTTTCCTGGGAACTTGAAATACGTGGCCCCACATTAGGATGGGTTTAGTTGGCCCAGCCAGTCAAGTTACCTTCCTGCCCTATGATTCCACACGAATGGACCTCACCCTTCAACCTCGTTGGCTTTTTTTGAAACTTGCATTCCCTATCCCTTCCCATTCGTTTCTAAGTTCCTGCCTGTAGCCATTTCTATTCAGAAGAAAAAACAGAGATTCTCAAGCTAGTTTGAAGGAGGGTAATGTGGAAGATGAGATTTGTATATCAGTCCTGGAGCTTGCTGAGTTTTCCAAATTGTCATAAGCACAATGGAAACTAGCTGTGGGTCAACAAAATGGATGACATCAGAGCACATTTCCCAGGCTTGGGGTTGCTACCATCTAGTAATGTATTTATAATAAAATTTGGGAAAAGCTTTTTTTTTTAATTTCAGAGTTTGGTTTCTGCATATTTTTTGAAGCAGTTCTGTTATTTAGATGTTTGGGTTAACTGTATGGACAGGTATTTCCTCAAGTATAAGATAGAGTTGGTAGTAGTGCTCCTGCTCCTCAGACTTGCGAAGTTAACATAAATATGCACAATGAAATATAATAACTGCTTGTTTATATTGTTCACTTGCCATTCTATTTCCCAAAGTATGTTCTTTCGAACTTGAGTCCCAGCAAATGCTCTGCAAAAAAGATCGCGTAACCTTATAACCTTGGAAAACATTCTAGTACATTCCAAATTTATTTGACTGCAGACTCCCCTCTCTTTTCCCATGTATTTTATATCCTTGCTCAATGCTAAAGTTGGTAGACGTTAGCCATTATGGAGCTCTTGAGACACATTCTCAAAATTACTTTTATTTTAAATGAAAATAAATAAGCATGGGTCTCAAGTTGGCCATTGCTATTCATGCACTTCTAAAACCCTAATCTTTTAAGGGAAATAATGTTGTTGCTTATGCGTGGCTCTGTATTTTGTAGCCTCTATGACTTAAAACGATGTAATAAATTTGCTATTTCTGATAACATTCAATAATAAGTTAATTTCAAGAAAAGAGATATATAGCAAATATACGCGTAACTGTATTTGAGAGTCTAAGACGGACAATTATGTACCACCGTTTCATTTGGTAAATTTTTCTCAATTTAAATTCATTTCATTTTATTTTATAGCATCCAACCAGTATTCTTTTTATTAGAGTTAGTTTATTCTTACAGAAATTAGATTGAAATATTTTTCTATTTGCAACAGTCCGCCTCTTGGGTTGGTTGAATCCCACGCTGCATGTCACCCGGGGTTGCTGTTGGGAAGCCCCAGGATGCTTGGCCAGTTCTCCTGTTAATTTAATGTATAGAATTAGAGTAAAAAGTCATTGAAATGGCCCCAGTCTGTGCTGTGAACTCCAGTAAACTGTCTAAATTTCAAGTCCGCATAGTCCACCACCATTTCCATTGGATGAAAGTTTCTTCACTTCATGGTAGTTGGATCTTTGAACAGGTCTGATTTCTCAACTTACACGCCTGAGTTTTTAGGATGAAACACAGCTATGGTAAATGCGATTTTCAGTGTTGAATTGAATCTGAATCAGCATGGCCGGCATTAGAAAACTCAAGCCCAGTGTGGTCGGTGAGAAAACCATTGAGTTGAGCCTAGCTTTCTGGTAGCTATGTGGCCTTTACTTGTGTGATCTAGTAAGTTGTTTCACCTCTCTGCATGTTTTCCCTTCCCTGGGAGGTGATGACGTTGGACTAATTCAATGGTTTTCAATTTCTGGATGTGTGTGTAGCACATTTTTTTTTTTTAACATTTTCATTGAGAAATCCTTACGCACATCACATATAGACAGTCCATCCGTAGCACATGGTCAGTGGCCCACCACACCACCACACAGCTGTGCTCTCATCACCATGGTCATCTTCAGAACATCCGCATCAGTCCAGGAAAAGAAACCAAAAGGAAAAGGGGAAAAACTCACACATCCCATACCCCCCACCCCTCCCCTCCACCTACCACCCCCTTCTTAATCCACCCAAATGTTTACCCTTTATCCCCCCCCATTATTTACTATTTTTTTATCCTTACTTCTCCACCCATCTGTCCATACCCTGAACAAAAGGAGCATCAGACACAAGGTCTCCACCATCACACAGCCACGCTGCAAAAGCTTATATAATTACACAATCGCCCTCAAAAATCAAGGGCACTGGAACACAGCTCAGAAGTGTCAGGCACTCCCCTCCAGCCACCCCAACACACCACAAAGTTAAAAGGAATATCTATACGATGCGTAAGGACCACCTCCAGGACAACCCCTCCACTCGCTTGGAACCTCTCAGCCACCGAAAGTTTACCCTGTCTCATTTCTCTCTTCCCTCTTCTGGCCAAGAAGGTCTCCTCAATCCCACAATGTCAGGTTCCAGCTCATCCCTGGATTTCTGTCCCATGCTGCCAGGGAGATGTACACCCCTGGGAGTCAGGTCCCATGCAGAGGGGAGGGCAGTGAGTTCACCTGCCAAATTGGCTTAGGCCACATCTGAGCAACAAAAGAGGTTCTCTGGGGGTGACTTAGACCTAATTATAAGTAGGCTTAGCTTCTCCTTTGCAGGAACAAGCCCCAAAGGGGTGAACCCCAAGATCAAGGGCTCAGGCTATTGATTCCGTTGCCCCCACTGCCTGGGAGAACACCAGGAATTCTCCAGATGGAAAAGTTCAACATTTCCCCCCTCTCCCCAGCTTCCCAAAAGGACTTTGCAAACACACCTTCATTCTCTGCCCAAATCACCTGGGATACATCGTGGCATCATGCCAACCTGCACAAACCAACAAGCTCTCACACCCCACTCAAGACTGCATGTAATGATGTTCAAGCAAACTGACCATACAAGTTAAATTAGACAATGCGCTACCCAAAATATAAGTTTTGCACCAAATAATTATCTCTCCCTTTGATCCCACAGAGAAGCCAATGTTTTAAAATATGGACCATGTCATCCTTTACCCTGTGTTCTGATCTACGTTAGTCCCATCCAGATCAGCCCATTCACCTCCCCAGTTGAAATCCAACCACCTCTTCAGCATTTTTAACAGTTGCCGTATTGGGTACTGCTGACCTTCACAGCTTCAGAGCTCCAACTCTGCGTCTCAGGTGTCACATAAATACCCGAGGTTTCAGGGAACCACTAGGCCACACGCAAACAACTCAGCATCTCAGAATTTAGAAACAACAGCTACAGCTCTCAAATACACGCAACTCCTGCAAGAGCCCACAATCCAGGACTCTTCATAATAGGCCCCAACCTAACAACCCAGGCTGTCGACCTCAGTTCCCCGAGTTTGCACATTATAGCTGGTCCATATGAGTGAGGCATGACACTGTCTTTTTGTTTCTGGCATTACCCTCAACAGCCTGTCCCCAAGGTTCACCCACCTAATTGCATGCCTCATCACTTCATTCCTTCCGACTGCTACCTAACAGCCCACTGCGTGCATATACCACAGTTCCCCTTCCACTCCCCCAGCCTGCACCCGTAGGCCACCCGCATCCACCATGAACCGCGAGCACTGCCACCATAAACACCAGTGTGCAGATGTCCACCCGCGTCCCCACCTTCACCCCTCCCGGGTATACACCCAGCAACGGGGTGGCAGGACCATACGGCAACCCCACCCCTAGCCTCCTGTGAAGCCACCACACTGCCCTCTGGGGGGGGCCGCACCTCTCAGCTTCCCTACCAACAGTGAAAAGGTACATCTCTCTCCACATTTCCTCTAGCACTTGTTTGTCTCTGTTCATCTTTAAAGTTTCATTCGCACATCATACAATCCAACCTAAGTAAATAGACATGCCTTTGCCACCATAATCTATATTATGACATTTCCTTTTCTTCCGCAAAGAATCCATAGCCTTCCCCTGTATCCCCCACTTGCTGACATTTAGTTTTGGCATCATGCCTTTATTACATTCAGTGGAAGCATATTACAATGTTACTGTTGACTATAGACCCTAGTTTGCATCGATTGTACTTTTTCCTGTATACCGTCCCATTTTCAACACCTTGCAAGGTTGACATTCATTTGTTCTCCCTCATGCAAAAACGTTTTTATATTTGTACCTTTAATCACCATCATTATCTACTCTAGGCATTCTTAATTTACAGCAGCTCACTTTAACCCCTGTCTATCCCCTGGTGTCATACGGTGGCACAATTTCTAAAAAAAAATCAAAGTAAGTCTCATGCAGATTCCCAAAATATGGATAGATAAAAGTAATATTTTGAAAGTACAAATTTTATAAAATGAAATATATAAGATTATTTTAATGAGGAAAAAAGCATACAATCTATGGTTGGGGAAACCAGTTGCAATCCTATCAATTTTCTGTATTTGGTTTAATTTGCACTGTATGAGGGAAGAAAACCATGATTCATATAGATAATTTTCAGAAGATCGTAGATTTTTAAAATCCCAACTCACCTGCAATCTTAATATTTTTTCATTTATCCAACCAGAAACTTGGAAGAAAAGTAATAGAAAATTTGTTCAATTGAAACACTAACAATCGCATCCATTCGAGTCAGACAAAAGTCACCTAGTAGGAGAGTAAGTGCAAAAACATCACTAGGATGGGATGTTGGCACAGCATATCAGTGTAGGCAGGCACTAAGGGACTTGATCTGTGCTGCATTCTATTATAGGCCTGGATTTTTTAGAAAGAAAATTTGTGAAGAACTAACATTGGCAGAGTCCTATGTATGACATACTCACGGTTGGCTCTGCTCTCCAGGAGCCGGCTAAAAGGGTCTCACATGCCACATGCTATACGTGCAATTTTGCAATCCATTCATCTGGAGCCTCTGAGAATTTAAACAGGATCAGATTCAGCCTCTCCAACCCTTTCTTTTCCTCCTAAGGTGATGCATGAAGACAGCATAGGAAAACATTACATTTCTGTTTCAGGGCTCTGACAAGTAGTTCTCTGTTTAGAAACTCCTCAAGATTTGGCAAATACATGCTCAAGATGAATCCTTGTCCTCTTTCTAATTTCAGAATTAGAACCTTGCCTAACTTCCTATAAAAACATTAAATCAGGGGGTGCAAGGGTAGTTCAGTGGCAGAATTCTCGCCTGCCATGCGGGAGACCCAGGTTGGATTCCTGGCCCATGCATCTCCCAAAAAACAAACAACAAAAAATTCAACAGATGGTGCTGCAATAACGGGATACTCACATGAAAAAAGAATGAAATGTGACCTCACCATACAGCATACCAAAAAAAAAAAAAATTAAAGCATTCAGTGATTCTCTTACATGTATAATGTTTTGTTAAATCAGCTTTCATGGTAGACTTACTTGGAGTTGAGGGGAATTTATTTTGGTGGGGTGACATGTCCTTCCCCTTTTTCTTCTGAAGGATTCTGTGCATGTGAAAAGAGAACTGGCCCAAGCTTGGGTGGTTCAGTCACAAGCAGGGACGGTCACTTTCCCCCGAGGAGCCTCAATCAGTCAATCATCCAGTGATTCGTGCAGAGACAGCCAAGGGACCCAACTGTGGGAAATACCAAGATCCCAGACACCTGACTCTGGAGAAGGTATTTTATTGTATTTAGTGAACTCTTTCAGCGCTGGGCCTTCTTCTGAGGCCATGTAAGGTTGAGGTAGGGAGAAGGTTAGGCAACTGGAGAGCAGATTTCTCCAAATCAAAGCCCAAAAGAGTTGAGGACCTCCAACGGGGTCCGACCAGTTTGCTCCTTGCCTAAAAGTCACCTCGTCTAGGACCTTGAGGAAACCAGAGTCGATGACGATATCCTTTGAGAAAAGGGAAATGCCTATTGAAACAGTACCACTTCCCCCCACCTCCGCACATCCCCTATCCTCCATCCCTGCTGTCACTATTCTGTGGAAGGAAAATCCCCCTGAGCCAGCGTCGTTCAGAGAAGTCATCGGTTCCTTGCCTTAGGGCTACCCCTCTATTTAAAAAGCAAAATATCTCATCACCCCTCCACAGAGCATCTAGATGTTATAAACTACAGCACTATTTCTAGTGTGTGCCCTCGTGCATCTGGGAGATGAGTCAGGATTCTCTTTTTAAAAATACTTGGCATTCCTCAGAAGAAACATATGCACATATAATGTTCTCGGTTGCTCCTATTCTGATCACAAAGTGAAGAGCTGTTCCTTTTCTTAGCTGCCCTCAGCTCCACAGAACTGATTGGGCTGTTCCCCCTTTCCCTCCCAGTGTTATTGCTCATTTCAGAACCAACAGAAGAAGCAGATGTCAGGGGGATGAACTGGTAATCATAAATTCAAGAAGCTAAAATAGCAACAGCTGTGATGATTTCAAGATTTCAGCTCGTAATCACATAACTGGGTGCCAAGAGCGGGGTCTGACAATTCTAAGAGAGCCAAGGACAGAGGGCAGCAAGAACACGAACTTCGAGGAGAATCTCCACTAGCCATCGATGAAGATGGAAATTCGTGATTTTACCCGGTTCAGCACAGCGGATTTTCCTGCTTTCGATGCCAATCCCTGAGTAGCAGGAATTACCCTTTCTCGTCTCATGGCATTTGACTTTCTTAGATATATGTATCCCATGCATATTAAATATCATGGTTCACCTACATATTTTGAATTAAATTCATCGTTGGTTTAATAAGATCTTTCAATAAACTTGTGAAAAGATGGGTGTTCTCAGGGAGGAATGCTGTGCCAACATAGGCTGACGCTTATGGGTAGCATTCACTCTGGAATGTTCTTTCCCAAGTCTAAAGTTTAGCAGTGATGCTCAGGTTTTCATAAAAAGGGTAACTAAACTCTCTTTGTTCACCTTAGAACCTCTCCTAGGGGCCAGGCAGGCATGCCAGGCATTTTCTTTTGCTGCTAGGCATAATTATGAAAGACTTCCATCCTGGAGACAGAAGCAGGCGGGAGGCATTTGCACACTTCCTGAGCAGACTCCATAGTAGTCTACCTGTGTTCAGATCCCAGCTCGAAATCTGTGTCACCTTGGACAGGTTTCTTAACAGTTCAAAGTCCCACTTACTGCATCTCTACAGTAGTACTAATAATACCTCCATCAAATGATTCTATAAGACCTAAATGAGTTGCTACATATACAGTATTTATAACACTGCCTCGCACGTGGTAAGCACTCAGTTAATTTTCTCTCATCATATAAATCATCTATCTCTTCAGTTATAAGAACCTGCCCAACAGTCAAAACATCAGAAAGTAATTCTAGAACGACAATAAAAATATCCCTCCATGTATTTAAATGTTCTTGTATTCATTAGAACTTTATTGGTCGCAAATTCAGAAATCCAACTTAAACTAGCCTAATGGGACAAACAAGAAATTCTATTAACTCTTGTACCTGGGAAGTTCAGCGATGCAGATTATCACTCCATCCCCAGGCTGTGCTCACGTCATTAGGCCTGCATTCTTCCACATGATGGGAAAGGTGGCCACGCCAGCCCCTAACTTTCGCTCCCTTGGCTTAGCAGCTCCAGCAGGGACCAACAGTCTTCCCCGATGCTCCAGCAGAGGCCTCCCGGAAGGGCTGTGATTGACTCAGCCTAGAACCTGTCACCATGGCTGGGAAGGGACACCTGGCCAAGATCCCGCGCCTTCCTCTGTGGGCCCTGGGAAGGGAAATGGAGCCAGGGAGGCTGAGATTGGCAGGAGTCGCTCCTCCATACCACCCCACAACACACCAACCACATGGAACCTGCTCCCCACAGGAACACTGGTTCTGACATCAGACACAAGCAGCAGGGGGTATGATCTACAACCAGAAGCATTCGAAGTCCACCTCAAGCTATCTGGGAAATGGAATGGATTAATTAGCAGGGCCCTACGTGGTGCATTTCCTAAGACAAAGATTCATTATAGGCATACAAACATCAAATTACTCCTCAGATTTCCTTAATTCAATAAGCGATAACCATCTACTCATTATCTTTCAATATTTGGGGCACTAAAAATTAATCGCAACCATGTATTGCGACAGGCTCTTCATTCTTCTGAGTAGAGATGGCAGAGGAAAATGCAGAAATGTTTCCTCTCACATGCCTACCTAGAAAAATCAGGCATGAATTTCTAAAACACTGTGTTGAGAGGGATTCTGAGGTTGCATCCTCATCTGGGTAAAACAATATCTGCAATGGGTATGGTTCGGGCAGGGGTGGTACATATGCCAGGTGACAACTGCCTGTATAATGTTAGTTTAAAAACCCTTACCCACAAACTGAGAGCACTGTTTAGGGGGACTTCCAGCCAGCCATGTGTCAGAGCTGAGCCTCCAAACATCGTTAGAACTAATTCAAACTGGCCAATGAGCTGCATGGCACTTTATGTAATGAAGTGAGCAGCTTATATGACATTCGTGGTGGGTGGTAAGTGGCTGACTCATCTCAGAATGAAAGAAAAAAAACTGCTAATTAACATCTTTTAGAGCCCCTTGAATCAGTTTCTCATAAACTTAACCTTGAATGCTTAAAGGCAAGAAACTTTTCTTTTTCTACTTTAGCTTTCTTATAATTTAATATTTCAATGAGATAGTAAATTGTTTCATGAAGGGTTAGCAGTAGTAAGTGCTTGATTAATCATAGCAGTTTCCATGGTTATTTTTTTCCTTATAAAGCATATATTTTATGACAATGAAAAAAGTAAGAAAATTATGTGACCCAACTCTTATTTTAAAGATTTATTTAGAAGATTTCAGAGAAGAGTGCCTTAACTAAACGCACTAGGATTGAAAAATAACATGCAAAAAAAAAAACCACCCAAAAATTGTAGTGAAGGTAAAAATAAAGGAAGAAGAAAGCTTTTGAATACAATTTGTTGATATATTATTTATTTTCTTTCCCTAGTTGTGTTTGAAAAAGCTATCTAAAGCTAAGCATATGCCTATTGGAACTACGAAGTTTCTATGGCAATAAATATCTGTTTGCTATGGGGGTTCTTGCCAGAGTTTTAACAAAATTATATTAACAGGAGCGATCTCCAATATAAACCCAGCAGTTAATTTAATCCTCATCAAAACATGTTCAAACTTGAAGCGATAAAAAATATCTATTTTTTAGTTTTGAAAATCCATGAAGAGATTTCTCTTGGTTTTATTGCTGAATTTTAAAACACCGCTCCCTTGGGTAATATGTCACATGCCCATACATGAAATTAAGCATTGAAAGAAGAGCCAAATTCAAATAGCTTTTTGGAGTAAAGAATCAAGTGAGCCAACATGGTGAGAAAAAGGTGGACCTGTAAGAATTGTGGCTCAGGGACACTGAGGGAACTGCATCCACAGGAAACATCCCAGTGACAGAGTGAGAAGGAGACACAGCCACTCAAGTGCCCAGATGCCACGTGGGCTGAAAGAAGAGGGGAAAATATTTATAAGCTGAAAGACCTGGATGAAATGATCCGTTTTTGGAGAAATCATTTGTGCTGAAGGAACGAACGCTTTCTAGAGAGCTGTTAGAGGAGGCAGATGTTTAGATAATGCACTGCTGCTTTGCGTCTCTGTAACGCCTTCCATCTGAGCGCCGCAGAGTGTAACACAAACATTAACTAATAAATTAAGCCTGGTGGCACCTCTGCATGATCGATAGGCACCATAGCCATTTTTATCGGGCAAGAAAGGAACAGCCTCGCTTGAAGGTACGGAAGTCATTTACCCAAGGTGATGAAGGGAGGAAAAAGAAAGCAAACTTTAAAAATCGAGTGCCAGCTCTCCCCACAACCCCGCCATGTCCCTTTTCTCACCTGGCAGGTCAGCTACTTCAAAAGCACATTTCCTTCCACGGGGCACTTGGTGTTAATGAATGGGTGCAACATCTACCTTGGTTCCTAATGACTTCTTTCAGGAGATATCTCTTTAATTTAACTGAGAAATGGTTTGAAAATAATAAGCTGTGGATCAGAACCTTGACTCCTTTCTTTCTGGGTTAACCAGTAATTAATTTGTTTGCTGGCGTGACAAATCTCCCATAATGACCGTGACCTTGGCTCCGGAGCCATGTGTTCGTGTTACTTAATCTGACCATTCAAAGGACTTAAAATATTACAAGAATACCTAACAAGTCTGTAGAGACATTAATGTAATTATTTTTATTGTCATTTTAATTTCTGAAAAGCCCATAAACTTATGTGCCATCTCTGTAAAAGACAATGTCAAGTCCATAGCAGAATCTAACTGGCTGATTGGTAGAAAGAATATATATGTATTCTTTCTATATATATACATTTACTTTGGTCAACCATCACTGTAGATCTTTCTAAATGCTACTTCTCTCCAGTAGCACAAGCTTTGGGTTAGTAACAACTTGTTCCCTAGCGATATTGTCTTTCTTCCCTCTTTTTCTCTGATAACTACGTAATTTCTCTAGCAGAAACATCAGGCAAAAGGAAGACAAAGCAAGGAAACAGAATATAAAAGCCCCGATGCTTATGATCCCTTAAGATGAAAATGGCCCCCTCCGTTACACAATCTTACGAGGTAGGTTGCACTCTACCTCGGCACTCATTTTCAAATTTCTCAGAAAAGAACTCGCTCAACTGTAAGTTATTCATGTTGCTTTTGTCTTTTTTTCTATAACAAGAAATAGCTTCTTCTTTTTTTTTTTGAATGAAGCCGGGCATGATCGCTTGTCACTGTTGGGCATTCAGACCCCTTCCAGGTGAGCACGCACACAGGTCGGATAAGACAATTACTGCGAACACTAAGGAATCACACTTACCGAGCCCTCCGCATTGGCCAGCAGGCCCCACCCTGTTTTCTCCCAGATCCTCACAAGTCCTCACATGTGGAAACCAACTCACCCAGTGACCTGGCCCCGAGGTGGCAGAGCCAGGGTGGGTGCCCGTCCGTGGGTGGATCTCCTGGAAGCTTTGTGGACGTGGAGGCAGGTGACGCTGCAGGCACATCCCAGCCCTAGGAATTTTCTACCCTGAAACAGCTGTCACTCGGTGCCCCGGCACCCTCAGCAAGTAGTGGGAGAGTGCCCAAATGGGGAAATGCGTGTGTTGGGGGAGCAGGGCAGTGAAGCCCTGTAGTTTGGGGTGGGAGTGGGAGAACCTTAAGTGCTGTTGATGCGGTCTTCTGAGAGGCTGGTTGAAACCATCCTCGTGGACTATGAGGCAGTTTTCAGGCCTGGGCATGGTTTGTCTTGAGTTAGCACCATCAGGATATAAAGAAGCTTTGGTTTACAAGCCATTACTGGCCCCTGCAGGGAAAATCACCAGAGGAGGTGAAGATGTCAACAGAGAAGCACCCAGTTCTCCAACCAGCAGCCTGAGCCATGCTACACAGGTGTTGGGGTGTTTGCATTTCTGGTCCCCGCAGTTCCTTCAGAGCTCTCTTGGATATCGAGGTCGCTAAATGTAAAGGCAGAAGTAAAGCTCACCTGATGGAAGAGAAACCACTCTGCAGTCCCCTAGACTGCGTGAGTTCCTTTGTCTTGCTCGAGAGCAGTAAGCCTGGGGTGGCCGGAGCAACGACCCTGTGGCTAGCTCCCTTGCAGTGAAGGCTGCTATGGACAAGATACAGCCTCTCTGGGGGGAGTTACTCCTTCAGACTTTGAAGAAGTTATAACAGAAAGAGAGCATGAACTCTGTCCTTCTGATCTTTCAGGGAGTTCATGTTTTGTGACAGAAGAGAAAAGTATTCTCGTATCGTTTGCGCCCCTGCGCAGCTGACAATTGGCCAGGTTGGACGGTTTTGTGAACGTGAAGGAAGCTCTGTGGCTGCCAATTCCACGAAGACCCTCACTTCATTAAGGAAAGATCAAGTTCCCACAGGACTGTGATTTCAAGTATTCCTTGGGGAGTAATGAAATGTGTTCTCTTTGTGTTGTCATGAATACTGCATACGCCAGAAATTAACATGGGGTCACCGGAGTGGGAGAAGCTTACCTGGAGGATTCAGAGGGAACAGGGGAACCGGACAACCCAGGCTGGGAAAAATGGGCAGGAACCGGAGGAGTTGAGACCCAGCCGACCTGTCCAGGGCCACCTTGGTGTCTTAATTTGTGTGGGCTGCTGTAGCACAGCACCACAATCGGGGTGGCTATAAACAACAGACGTTTATTGTCTCACACTGCTGGTGGCCAGAAGTTCAAAATCAATGTGTCACAAGGAGCGTGATCCCCCTAAAATCTGTAGGGAATTGTTCCAGTTTCCTAGCTGCCAGAATGCAATATATCAGAATCAGAATGGCTTTTAAAAAAGGGGAATTTTATAAGTTCCTAGTTTGCAGTTCTAAGGCCAAAAAAATGTCCCAATTAAAACAAGTCTATAGAAATGTCCAATCAAAGGCATCCAGGTAAAGATACCTTGGTTCAAGAAGGCCGAAGAAGTTCAGGGTTTCTCTCTCAAATGGAAGGGCACATGGCAAACACAGTCAGAGTTTCTCTCTTATCTGGAAAGGCACATGGTGAACATGGCATCATCTGCTAGCTTTCTCTCCTGGCTTCCTGTTTCATGAAGCTCCCCGGAGGCATTTTCCTTCTTCATCTCCAAACGTCACTGGCTAGTGGGCTCTCTGCTTCTCGTGGCTATGTCATTCTTCTCTGGCTCTCTCTGCATCTCTCATTTTCCAAAATGTTTCCTCTTTTATAGGACTCCAGTAAACCAATCAATCTAAGACCTACCCAAATGGGTGGAGACACATCTCCCCTAATTCAGTTTAACAACCACTCCTGATTGGGAGACATCTCCCGGGAAATGATCTAATTACAGATTCAAACATACAGTGTTGAATAGGGATTATTCTGCCATTTTACAAAATGGGATTTTGATTAAAACATGGCTTTTCTAGGGAACATACATCCTTTCAAACCAGCACAGGAGGCATCTGCTCCCTGCCTCTCTCCTAGCCTCTGGCAGTGGCCAGCTATCCTTGGCGTGTCTTGGATTGTTGGCATAACTCAATCTCTCCCCCGTCACATGGCCTCATGTCTCTGTATGGAGGATATAGAGACATCATACAGCACTATTGGATTAGTCCCCCCTCCCCCACCCCTAAACCAATTTGGCCTCATCAACATCTGCAAAGATACTGTTTTCAAACAAGGTCACAGGACCTGGGGTTAAGACTTAAACATGGATTTGGAAGGTGGGGCACAATTCAACCCATAACACTTAGGATGCAGCCACTGGCATTACTGCCATTCGCTGGGCAGTAATAGCTACCAGATAATCTTCTGAATAATCTCTGACTGAGCTATACCTCCGGGTTCCCCCTCAAGATTCAGGGTCCTGGGCTGGGACGTTCTACTCGTGAGTCTGAGCCATAGTCTACTGGTTGCCAGGGAGTAGGGAAGGGGAATGCCTGCCACCCTTCACCTTCCATCTTGAAATCCCCCCAGGGTGGGGAAAGGGTATTCCAATGCTAGGCAGCCACTAACCACTAATGTTCATCGTGATACTTGTTTGTCCACTTAGGAAATTCCCAATACAGTGTGCAACTCATTTTGGGCTCACACTCTCTATCTCTCCATCTTCATCTCTGGTGTGTATATGTATATATATCAAGTTCATTTCAGTCTACTTTATTCCAACAGTAAATATACTCAGAGGGGCCAGAAGGTAATTCTGTAGAAACCAGGTTGGAAAGTGATCCACTCCAAGGAAAGGTGCCTGGCTGCGTGACGTTTAACAGCTGACAAATGCCATTTATCGAATAGCACAGCTTTCATTACCACTGTGCCTTATCAGCATGGTACTGCTGGTTTATGTTGAAAAATAGACTGTCCCCAGGTTAAACCCTTCTAATTCAGATGTGGCCAGTTAACTTAGCACTGGGGGCCCTTCCCGATTCCCAGTAGGTGTCTCATAAATTAATCCACCGTGATATGTTAGGAGATTTGATAAACTCACCTGTGAATCAATTCCTAATGAATGAAATAGTCTCTAGGATACACCCAGTAAATACCGCAGTTGTCATGGTAGTTAGGAAATTATTGGCTTCTTTGCCAGTGTGTCATCCATAGCTTCACTGCAGATGCACTCATCACACAAGTCTCTCCTCCTGCAGTTCTAACGTCACCAACTTTGCATGAGTTATATCCACTGCCACTTACGTCCAGGGAACGGCACCGCTCGCGGGATGCATCCCACTGTCCCCAGCCTTTTGGAACTTTAAAAGCTAAGTGATTAACATCCCTGCCATGAACGGTATCCTCAAAGATGCTAAGCTTGTGGTTGACATTTCCCGACTGCATGAGGCAAGTTTACCCGCCCAGAGAGGAGATTGTACAATCGAGCAGTTTTCATACAAGCATTTTAAAGAGAGAAAGTGGGACTGGTTTTGAGGGTGGAGAATCCTGTCCCTGACAACACTGCTTCAATGCGGTCTGAATAGCGTGAAGGAGAAAGCAAAGAATTACCCCAAAAAGAGTTGCTGGTCAGCCACCCGATCTCAGTTCTGTGATAAGCCATGCTGGAGGGGCGCTTGTCAACTCTAGTCCTGAGTGCGGCTGGGGGGACAGAGAACTGGGAAGGAAGAGCATGCTGGCTTGTGCGTTGGGATCGGTTTGGGTCCTATATTGTCTAGGGTGGGTGGTTGGCCTGTGAAACTGAAAGTTGAGAGAGGGTGTATTAACCTAAGGAGGGCTTTCCCTCAGCTGCTTTCCAGCTCAGCTCCAGGATTTGAATAAAAAGACACGTGCAGAAAAGATGTGCAAACAGTACTGCTTCCATCCTGCGGTGGTGAAATTTTCATATCAGTCGATGGGGAGGCCCTCATGGGGGGCCCCAGGAGGGGAAGCTGCGTGGCCAGAGGGCACAGAAGGCAGAGGCTGCCACACCCCCGGGGGAGCACCTGCCTCCCGTCATGCAGAAGCAATGATTATTCTTTCTGCTCCCAGATCACCACTTGGTGACAGCACCACCTCCTTGCATTCTCTTCCTATTTCCTCTCCTGCTGAGAACCAGCTACGGAGTGGAATTGGCAATTTTCAGAGGCTTTGAAATGAAATCTTCTATACCTTCTTATTCTTTTTCTTCCACATGCTGAATAGGTGGTAAACAAAATAACAGAGAGCTTAAGTCGCTGATTAACTTGATTTCTGGTGCTGGTATCTTCCCAAATTGCTGGGCTCTTTCTCAGAAAGGTCCAGAATTACAGCTTGATGAGTTACCATGGCAACCCCTATACATTATCTTTTAAGTGTTTCAGATCCACAGAGCCTAATTTGATTGCGGGAATTTTAATTAATGACTTCTGTGTTTTGTATAATAGCACATTTTTTAAATTAATGGATTGTAAACAGAAGAGGGTAGTTAAATTAGTTTTGGTTAAAAGACAGTTCACTTATGCTGACATGCTGTTTCACAATTTATGCTGCTCAAACAACTGGGCATTATTTCAACCCAAATCTTTATCAGTGACGGACTGGTACTCATTTCTATAAAAGATTGCAATACTGGGAACCTGTGACAAGAAACTCAGCCTTAGAAAAATCTAGCAGAGTTGGCCTGGCCACATTGGTATCTTCTATGGGCTCTTGCTGGTTGTCTCAGGGTGCCAGCAGTGACTAGTAAATAATGAACTGTATCAAGGAAGATCATGAGGGACAATGCATAAACCTTTTCAATTCTGCCGGCACTTGATTTGCAAACATACTCCCTTTGTAAGTGGGTCATTACATGAAAAGCACTTAGAACAATGTCTGGCACTTTGGAGGCACCCAAGTGAATTTTCATTATTATTGTTTGCATTTTTACCATGATTCTCAGGACAAGAGGCTGGATCTTCTTGGGTTCCTCAACATTTTGGGCTTGAGTGAGTCTCACCACACTGTTGTTTATGATCTTGGCTTTCTCTACTGATTCATGCATTCATTTTATTTTATCACTTTTAAGTTTGGATGATTTTCTTTATTTTAATGATTTTTGGGAAGAGGAATTGCATAGCATCTTGGGTGGCTCTCTTATTAAGGGGATAAGGTGAATAAACTTAGGCAGTATAGGGCTATACTACGGGAAGCTTCACTAACCCAGAGACGTGTCATATTATCCATGGTTTCTTTCTGGTACCTCCCACGGCCTCCAGCCAAAAATGGTTTGGAGTGGTACGGTAGGTTTTATCATGTGCCCCCAACAAATACGTATTCTTAATTTTCTGCATCCATGAAAATGTAAACCCACTATAAATAGGACTTTTTGAAGAGATTACTTTTTATTGACTTATGGTCAACCAAAACAGAATAGGCCTTGGTCCAGAGACCTTAAAAAGAGAAGAAATTCTTAATTAAAACTAAATTACATCTTCCTCAATTAGAAATCCAGTTGATTTTTCTCCCACAAATCTAAATACTTTTCAAAGAACTCTTGAATATGTTGAAATTTCCCATTTGGAATTTTTCTATTAATGGCAAAATAGTAACTTTCAATAAGCTGTAACAAGAGGCCTGCAAGAATCAATAAATGTTAAGAAGTCAAAGAATCCTGGCCATAAGCAATTTCCTGACCAACTCAGTTCGCAATTCCTTTGACTTCTGAACTTTATCAGAAGGTAACCACTAAATGTTTTATGTCTATTTTGGCTTTAATGAACATAGATGTGATTTCTGAACAAGTTCAGAAAAGTACTTATTTCAAGCAGGGGAGCTTCTTGAATTAATTAAGCTAATTAGGTTAATGAATAATTAAGATAATTCTTTTACTCTTCCCACACAATTCAATCTCTTAGTCAGGAGACTTAAATGATGGTGTTAGAATACCTAAATACAATCACAAATTATGCTCTGTTTAGTATTTTAAGTCATGACTGAGACTACATTTTTTGTTTCTGTTTTTATATAGCAAATAAAAAAGGACCACCTCTTAAAAAAAAAAAAAAAAAGAGAAGAAACTGGAAATCAGTGTTAGAGAAGGTCATAAGGAGAAGGCAGAAGTTAGCAGGAACCTCAAAGAGAAAAGAGAAGACATCACCATGTGATAGGAAGCAGGGATTCAAGCCAAGGAACCCCAAGGATTGCCTGCACCCAGCACCAAAACACAACCAGCCCCAGAGGAAACAAACCCCCTAGCCCCAGAAACTGTCAACCATAAATTCCTGTTGTTTGAGCCAACTCATTGTATGGTATTTGTGAGAGTGGCTCAAATGATAATGCCCTTGTAGTGGAGGGTGAAGATGCCATGGTGGAAGGGCTTTTTAAATGAAAGATCATTTCATTAAAGCTCCATGAGGAGCATTAGAGTCTAGGAGGAATAAGTCATCTCAATCCACTCAACTGTCCTCTCGTAGAATTAATGGGAAGAACAAAAGGCAGACATCCATGAGACATATTTCCCTGGGGCATTGTCCCTTCACTCCTGTCCACTCTCTGGCTTCCAGTACCTCCTCACTCACCCCCTCCTACATGCAGCCTGTCCCCACCCCTCCCAAAGCTTTAACTTTCCCCACCAGAGGAGTTTTCTCAACCCCTTCATTTGACTCACAATTGGAGCAGTGCTTTGGTGGTTCAACTGGCTTTTGTTGATATTTTTCTTTTCTTGGGTGTTGAAACCTTTGGAGAGAGATGATGATGGGTCCAAGGTGTGAGGGTGAGTTGGACATGCCAATCTCAGCTTGAGCTCCCCACCTAAGGGAGCTGCAGCTAAGGTAAACATCTTTTTGTTAGAATCAGCAGCTTAATTTCACCTGAAAGAAAGAATATTTCTTCCATTGGCATGACTTTGGTCTTTCTCCTCTGATATAACACACCCCACCGTTTGACCCTTTTCAGCTCCTTGTCCTTCTGCCTTGTTGGAGAGACCACTTAGTTGACAGTGCTTGTTTTCCCCTTCTTTTTTTCCCCTGGGTGAGACAGGACCAGCTCTAATGTACCACATGGGAGTAACTATTGTATCCCCTGGGAATGGTGATGGTGATGGTGGGGTAAGAGGATGCAAGAAGGAGATTACTGGGCAGGCCACGGTGGCTCAGAAGGCAAGAATGCTGGCCTGCCATGCCAGAGGACCTGGGTTCGATTCCCAGTGCCTGCCCATATTAAAAAAAAAAAAAAAAAAGAAGGAGAGTACCAATTTACTCCAACACCAGGTCCAGAATGGAAAATAACCCTTGACCTCTAGTGTTGGGAGGGTGTGGGAAGTTTGCAGGATCTGTGGTGACAGTGGAGTGTTCTGTGGTAGAGTGCTATGTACACAAACCAACAGGCACTCAGTGAATCTCCCCTCTTGAAATTTAATTACCTTCTTGGCATATCATTTCTCCTTAGTACTCCAGAAAAGGAGGCAGGAAAAAAAAATAATAAAGGAAAAGGTAACATTATTTTTCAGACTTTTTAAAACAAAGGGGTGCTTATTTTACTAGAAACTTTTGAAACTTATCAATAGTTTAATAGTGGTAATGAACATAGTACATTTTAAATTTTTCATATCCCTATGTGGTAGTTAGATTCAGTTGTCACCTTGGCCAGGTGAAGGCACCTAGTTCTGTTGCTGTGGACATGAGCCAATGGTACATGAAGCTCATCTGTTGCTGATTACATCTGCAGTTGGCTAGGAGGCATGCCTGCTGCAACGAATGATGTTTAGTTTAATTGGCTGGTGCTTAAATGAGAGACTCAACATAGCACAGCCTAAGCGGCTCGGCATTCCTCATCTCAGCACTCGCACGCAGCTCAGCCCAGGCCTTTGGAGATGCAGAAAGAAATCACCTCGGGGAAAGTTGTTGGAACCCAGGGGCCTGGAGAGAAGGCCAGCAGAGACCATCCTGTGCCTTCCCACATAAGAAAGAACCTCAGTTGAAAGTTAGCTGCCTTTCCTCTGAAGAACCAATGAAGTAAATCCCCTTTTATTAAAAGCCAGTCTGTCTCTGGTGTGTTGCATTCCAGCAGTTAGCAAATTAGAACACCTTATGTTTGCCTTCATCTTTGACTTGCATCAGATGACAGAATGATTTTTACCATAATTAGGAAATGTGATTCCATAAAGAAGACGGCTGTTACATGCTCATAAGCGAAGGATGGTTGTGTGAAAAGCCACTCATTTTTTATGAAATATATTGAATCTGTAGTCTGATCTGATCTGTATCACAGCAATCACCAGAAAGTGTTTATTCATTGTCTCTTTGATTTTGACCCTAAGAAAGTTACCCAGTAAAAATTTACTCCGAACCCCATTATTCTATGATGTTGTAATCTAAGCTGACTTTATTGTTGGCTAAGTTGTTTTCTATAAGAGGCTAGTGTTGCATGCCAATTATGTCAATGAATAAAGCAAGACGATTTCAAAAGGAGCTCAAAATATCACCCCAGCAATGGATCCCCTCTAAAGATTCCAGCACTGCTTGTACTGCAGAACTCTTACCCACAACTGCAGCCACATCTGTCTGGGGGAAAGCACTTCTGCCATGCCTGGTCCCTCCCTTATCGCCCATCCAGTACCTAAATGTGATGGGGAGTTAGTCAGATGAGAATCTATGACTCAGCAGCCAGACCTCTGTCTCCAAGATCTGCTCCATGTGGGAACCAACTGGGGCCAGCACAGGCACCAACCCCCTAGCTCAATGTCAACTTAGAACCAAGCAGCAAAAAGGGCTGGTAGCTTGATTGAGATGGTGTGGCAGATGGAGCCATTTTGTTGCTTAATTAACATAACAGCTGCAAGCAATCTCTTTCCCCCTTCACAATCTTACCTACAACACGGCCAGTTCTACCTGGTTTGTTGGCTGTTTGTGTGGTGTGATTTAAAGAATTGATAGCATTTATGATTTTTCAAACACAGAACATGGCTTATTTTTCATGTTCATTAAAAAAGAACTTTTAAAGCTTTGTATACTCCAGATGTTTTGCAGATTCAGGATCATCTTCTGGTACTGAACTACATCCAAGAATGCTTTTTCTTTTCATCGCGTCATGGTGAGAAAGATTCACAGAGAAGCTTGGGCTTGGTAACTCTGGCGGTTTGCAGCTGTATGTATCCCAGAAAAAAACATGTTCTTAAATCTAATCCATTCCTATGGGTGTGAACCCATTGCAAGTAGGACCTTTTGATGAGGTTCCTTCAGTTAAGAAGGTGTGGCCCAATTCAGTTAGGATGGGTCTTAATCCTGTTACTGCCCTTTTAAGCAGAGTGAAATTCAGACACAGTAAGAGAAAGCTACAGCAATTAAGAAGCTGAAATCAACAAAACCCAGAAGAGAACAGAGAGGCCAGGAGAGGCCACCATGTGACAAGCTAAGGATCACGAATGGCCCACAGCCAGCCCCAGAATGCTACTGGGGAGAAGGCATTGCCTTGATGATGATGCCTTGACTTGGAATTTCTTTTAGCTTCAAAACTATAGGCAAATAAATTCCCATTGTTTGAGCTGACCCATTTTTTATGGTATTTGCTTGAGCGGCCTAGGAAATGAAATCAATGACTTAGAATTTTTTCTGGTTTTTCCTAATCTATTTACTTTTAAAGGCAAGTTCTAAATAGGAATGCTAATGATATGCTGAATGGAGTTACATTCCTATCTCCATTTGAGAGGCCAGATCAGTTGCGATTCTAAATATCCAACTCTTGGTTGGAGCCTTGAAGGAAATTTTTAAGGGTAGTTTGTGGTTTAAATTGCATGTTCCCTCTGAAGTTTGGTCTGAACCATTTGAAAATACAAAAGTACATATGTAACAATATCCTTTATATCATGCATAATACATAAAATGCAGATAACTCTGCATAAGGCAGCTCACCAACTTGAAGATGCTATACCAGGCAGATAACAGGCCTTGAATAAATATCTGAAGAATGAGCAAATGAAAGAAATTATGCTGTACCTGGTAGAGATGTATCTGATTCCTAAGGCAAAGGGAGTACTGGAGTCTGTGGGAGATAGTACCAAATATTGCCAAATGTGGCCTGGGGAAGCAGATCACCAAAATGGACCACTCTATTGAAAAATTGGAAATATGCTTTATTCACTTGAAAAATTCTTTAAATAAAGTGAAATCAGCCACATAAGTATTTCTTGTGTAATTTTCGGTTCTTTCTTTTGTAAACCCTAAATTGACCGAGGATTCTCTGTTGTTCGTGCAAGTCAGTCCCCTGAATGTCTGACAGCCAGAAAAGTTGACCAACTTAGCATTAAATTTGATCTGAAGAACTCCTTCAGCATCCTCCTCCAGCCTAAATGTCAGGGAGGCTGACACAGGCCACATAAAGTCTGAAGCCCACAAAACATTCATCCTGCAGCTTGGAGACCACTGCAGAGTGAAGGAAAGATTTGCAATTGGAGATGGCAGTCTACAAACATTTAAAGATGAGGGAGGGCTGTAGGAGCCTGTGGGGGAGGGGGGCTCCACAATCAAAAAAATCTCCCCTGAAATGAACTGTGTAAGGCAATCAAAGAATCATAATAAACAAAATCCAAGGAACTCTTGCTAAGAGTCAAATGCTGGATGACATCATGTAATCCTTGAAGCAAAGTGTGAGGTAAGTACTGCAAATTCTCCATTTTATATTGAGGAGACCAAGACACAGAATGATAGAGTAAGAAACATGAATGACCCAGGAACCCTATCATATCTGGGAACGAGGTGCAGAGCTGGGTTTCATACCCAGATGGTTGGACTCCAAAACAGAGCCAATAACTTCAGTAAAGTGCCTTTGCATGAATGAGGTGACAAGAAAGTAGCTTCTGAGATCTTTACTGTGAGTGAGTGCAAAACCACAAGAGCTCTTTACTGTCCCAGGCACTTCTGAGACATGCCCTAGCTCAGCGTCCAACTGCAAATGACTGCACCATTCTGAGAAGTCTCAGACTGTCAAAAATCCAGAACAGCCACTTCATGGCGCCCATTACTTCCTGCATGAACTATTTGTACCTCCATACCATGACCCACTCTGAGCCATTATGTTTGTCTGCCTACACTTCCACACATCATAGTGCCATTTCCTCCCTTGCTCTTATCAGTTCCACAACTTCTTCCAGATCTATGAAACTTTTGTGGGCCACTGCAATGCCCACAGGTGACTCTTGGCTTTTCAATACTGTGCATATCCATCCATTCAGTCAAAAGACATTTGTCAGTATGCTTTCAGCATCAAGTTACAGAAAACCTATCTTAAACAACAATGAAACGGCTGCCTCATCCTTACTGGACGTCCAGAGATAGGGCCTGCATTTAGGTTGTTTACTCCAGAAGCTCTAGTTCAGTGTTTAGGTGACCGCCTGATTCAGCCCTCTTCTGTTTATTGGTGTCAGCCTTGCTACTATAGAGAGATGGACTAGAGAGAGTCGGTTTTGGAAGCAGGAGACTGCACTTTCCCAGAAGCTCTAGCGGTCCTGGACCAATCACTTTCTAATGGGATGGACTTACCTTTGGTCATATCAGACTCACCCTTGGAACCAGGGGTTGTGGTCAGCTTCTCAGGAGGCATTTGGCTGTGAAGGGGAAGGGTTAATAGCCAGTTACAAGCTTTTATGGGCCCAGGACCAATGAAAATATCGTTCCATTGTTAAAAGACAGAAAATATGTGCCACTAAATGTACTAAATGTAAAGCTTTTTCCTTTCTTCTGAAACCTCTCTCTCAACTTACCATGGTGTTTTTTTTATTTGTTACTTAATGTTATCCTAAGTAAAGACAAATTAAAATTTTAAATTACTAACAAGAATTTTTACCATTCATCTTTATATTATGCAGTGTTGGTTTTAAATGCAAATATATAAGAGCATTTAACTAGGATGTAGTGTCACCAAAATTACATCGTTAGTATTCTGTAGCTCATGCATCCACATATACTTTGTCCTTACCAGAACAGTAGAAAATGCTGCAGAAAACTAACTCAATTGTTTTTGTTTCATTTCTTGATGTGCAAACATTCTACTAAAACTTTTTATCTTTGCTTTCCTGTGAGTAAAGGACTGAAAGGAAAAGGAAACATAGCTTGCTTTATCTTTCCTTTTATATTACTATTTTCATTGTAAATGTTTGACTAATAAAGGGAAGTTACAGGAATAAGAAAGGATATGATAGGGTTCCGGGGTCATTTATGTTTCTTAGAATGTCATTGCCTTCTTTTTTGCATTCACAGCAATTCTTGTTTAATGGAAAGCATGGCCTCTCCGGGTTGTCAGCACCCCACTTACTCAGTAATAATCATGTTGGTAGGGAACATGATCTCAGAATTCCAGTGAATCACAGTGCACGGGAGTTCAGCAAGACACAAAATGAGT
The DNA here is from genome assembly GCA_004026745.1 of Myrmecophaga tridactyla. Classification (NCBI taxonomy): domain Eukaryota; kingdom Metazoa; phylum Chordata; class Mammalia; order Pilosa; family Myrmecophagidae; genus Myrmecophaga; species Myrmecophaga tridactyla. The sequence goes on from PVIY010021724.1 coordinate 29,822, forward strand.
CCAAGGAAAGCATGCTATGGATGTTACAAACACTGTGCAAATGGAGTGACTAGGAACAGGGGACATGCATACTGTGTGCCTCTCCTCTGCTCATGTGTAGACTCCACTGTCCCTTCAGACATCACTTACAAAACAGCAGTTAAAAGATAAACCTAGGGCAGGTCACGGTGGCTCAGTGGCAGAGTTCTTGCTTGCAGTGCCGGAGACCCAGGTTCGATTCCCGGTGCCTGCCCATGCAAAAAAAATACAAAAACAAAAACCTAAACCTACTAGGGGACGTGAAGGTAGTTCAGAGGTAGAATTCTCGCCTGCCATGCGGGAGACCTGGGTTCGATTCCCTGCCCATGCACTTCCCAAATGAACAAAGAAACCAACAAAAAAACAACCAAACAAATTCAACAAATGGTACTCAATAACAGGACACTCACATGGAAAAAGAATGAAATGTGACCCCACCATACAGCATACAAACAAACAAACAAAAAAAGATAAAACTACTAAGAGTCTCAAGATGGTGCTAATAAAGCATTTAACGGAGCACAAGGCCCTGTGCGCCCACACAGGTTGCCTGTCCATGAAGAATGGATGTTTACCCAAGCAAAATCAGGGTCTGATTAGAAAGGAGGTAATGGCAATCGAATTCCCAATCAACAATGTCCACCATTGGCTTTATCATCATTTTAAAGGTAAGAAATTGTGGGCGCGAAGTCATCACTTGTATGGTTATTGTATAGCTGATGCTCGAAACCAGATCAGGCTTCAAAACTAGCACATTTCCACTATACCACTCTGATTCTCACACTGATAACCTGTAGCATGGGAATTGGCTTCTACCTCCTCACGCTTGTGTTCCAGTGACTTGTCACCGACTAGAAATCTATGCTTCTGGATCCCACACAGAAAGTAATTGGCATTCTGCATAAACACAGACACTTCCTAATGGTTTCTAGGGAGAACCATTTAGTGTGGGGTTATTTATTCAATTTATCACTGCTCCTATTGCTAAGAGGCATGCATTAAAAGAAGGTAGAATTAAATATTACATTAAAGGAAGCCAGTAAAAGTCCCATTGAAGGGAAGCCAGATACCAACTGTTTGAAGTGCTTAGTTTTTGAAACATGCTTGCCTCATAAATGCCTGTGTTTTAAATATGGAAATTCTGCTTCTTCTTCTCTGCCCTCCTGAGTTTCATGCGGCTCTGCTGTAGGGATGTATTTCAGAGAACGACACTCAGGTATAAGGAAGTAAATGATGAATGAGCAGACATTATTTGGGCAATGCGGTTTTCAGACGGGGTCTGCAAGAGAATATATTTCTGGGTGCTTCTGTTGGTATTTAACTTGGAGACTGTATATACTGTAAATCAGGAAGGCGGATAATACAATACATAGGGGGATGCTTTATGTATGGTCTTGACAATGCGCAGTGGCTACCTCGGTGGAAGTGGTATGGATTTATGCTCCCACACTTGCAGCTGGTGGCAGCTAATATGTAGCAAGGTCCTCGGTCTACACCTGAGACTACTTGTTCTTTTATTCATCCTGGAGTAAAGGAAAAATGCCAGGCAAATTATGGACTTTTTGACACAAGAAATGCAACCTGTGTAATGATTGCATAGCTTTTAAAAGATGGAGATAGAGCTTAGATACAGCACACTTGTTTATTGTTCTTTCTTTCCAAGGTCTGCTTTCTTGGAAGTAATGTCACAAAGTTGAGATAGGTTTTTGACTCCTCAATAGTTTTCTCATTTTATCCGTGGGGCAGGGCTGGCTCATACTTTAGACACAGCAGACACAGTGCTTGGAGCCTATACAAATGTTTCAATTGTCATTGAATTATCATGAGTGTATTATAATGGATCCAGCTTGGATTATATTCACCTTCACACCAGTGAAGTCATAAAATATTTTAATGCTTCGTTTAATGGAAGAAGGGGCCCCCAAAGGCCAAGGTGCCTAGAGACCCCAGAAGTTATAACGTATCCCCAATGTAGAGGTAACATTAGGCTTACAATCTAACTTCTTCCCATGTTCTTTTCTCCCAAGGCAGGCACAGAGGATGTGCTGTGGCATGAGGTATTAGGTGTGGGTGAGCTGTTCCCGGTATAGAACCACCTCAAGGTTGGGGCTGTCGTGTGAACCCTTTTGCCCTTCCATGTTGTGACCCACCACCTTGACTCCAGGTCTACCACCCCTCCTGGCCCTGAGCTGACTCACAATGAGCTTTCAGGTGTTCTTTTGGGCATCAATCCAGCTTAAGTTGACCCTGTGATCTTAGTGCAGGTTCTAATGAGAGACCTTATACCTGAAGCATCAGGAAGCAGCTCAGCATGAGCTTTCTGCACAGCTCTCATTTTACTCTTTTCCAAAATCCCACTCACTTCCGGAGTATAATTAGGGATTCTCATGCCCAGTGCCAGATGAGGGTTAAGGGGGGAAGAGAGAGACATCTCCGTCATGTTCATTGGTAACCCATAGACTGCTTTTTAGCAAAGAGAAGATGATCAAGAGTGGGCGGAGAAGATCAAGTGTGACAGAAGGTCTCCAGACGTGGGAACAGAGGGGGAGGTGGTAGGCAGCTTGGATCAGAGCCAATGAGCTTTATCTGATTGTCTCTATGTCAAATGCGCATAATCCTTTTCATTAGCTGGGTGGAGGATCCAACTCAGACCAAGGTCAGAAGCATAGAGGCGGAGTGTGAAATTGGGTGTGGGTGTGGGGAATAGAGGGAGGCTGGTAAGGCAGGCATGGAGCCCAGGATGAGTGGGAAGCGCTGAAAGGTTCTGCAAAGCAGCTGTGTGGGCATTAGCCAGTTTACTTACCCAGCAATACAAGCCCAGTGCTCAAGTCATCTTTGTGCAAATATCACAATGAGTAGTAGTAGGCACAGTGGGAAAATGATGGTCTTTGGAGTTAAGCAGACCTGTTTCAATTCCTAATTCTGAGTTTAATTGATCTTAGGCAAATCACTTTTATCTTTCTGGCCCCAAGTTTCCACATTAATAAAATGGGGATGAAAATAATAACAGTAACAATAATGATGATAATACCTAGCCCATAAGATTATTGGAAAGCTAGACAGATCTGTATGAAGTGCCTAGTAGAGTTCTGACATATAATAGGAGATTAATAAATGGTAGTTAATAATGGTGGTAAGATAGTCTTATATGAACCAGATCACCTGTTTCAGTTTGCTGAAGCTGCCAGAATGCAATATGCCAGAAATGGATTGGCTTTTATAAAGGGGATTTATTAAGTTACAAATTTACAATGCTAAGGCCATGAAAATGTCCAAGTTAAGGCCCCAACGAGAGGATACCTTTACCCAAGAAAGGCCAATTGAGTCTGGGGTTTCTCTATCACATGGGAAAACACATGGCGACATCTGCTATCGTCTCTAGTTTCTGGGGTCAAAAGGCTCTCTCACCTCCTTCTGCATCTCCAGACATCTGTGCCTTGGATTCATCTCTCTACCTTCTGCATCTGCTCTGAGCTTTCTTTATGTTTTCTGCCTTTTATTCTCTTCATGCAGGGCTCCAGTAAAAGGATTAAGACCCATCTTGAATGGGCAGGGTCACATCTCCATCTAATCGAAAGGTCCCACCCACAATTGGGTAGCATGCATCTCCACGGAAACAAGCTAATCAAAAGGTCCCAGCCAAACAATAGGTCTGCGCCCATAAAATTGGATTGGGATTAAAAGAACATGGCTTTGCACTAGAGTAATTTGTCAGAAGCCTTTACCCTCCAGATGGGCCCCTGGTCCAGATAAGTCCTAAAACCTAGCCCAGCCTCTCCAGAGCATCAGATAGTTCCATCTCCCTACCCCATATTAGTGACAGACCCTTCCAATATGAAAAATTTAGATTTGCCATAGCCCAAACACCCCTAAAGAGAGGGATGGAAAGATCAAAGGTGATGGTGGAGTTATACATAGAAGATAGGACTTAACAAATGAATATGAATGCTGAATCATTAAATTGATATCTCTTTTAGTCTCCAGTATTTTAGAGCATCTAAAAGTAAAAGCCTAAAATTGTGAAATTGTGACCCATGTCAAACTCTGAAATATGTTCTCTAACTAATTGTGGTGTTGTGCTTTGAAATTTATAGCTTTTTTGTATGTATGTTATTTTTCACAAATAAGAAGGAAAAAATGTCAGTTGTAGTGATAAAAAAAATATTTAAGCCCTCTACCCTCCTATATTCTGGAGCAGCTAGAAGGAAAAATCTGAGAGGATTGTATAGTAGTCCATGACAAACTCTGGGATCTGTCCTGTAACTACTTGTTGAAGAGTGCTTTGAAAACTATTGCTTTTTTATTTCTTTGCTTTGTATCAATGTTATACTATACAATAAAATAAGTTATTTTATTTTCTGGGGTACATAACAGTTGCAAACCTCATTGTGCAGACATATGCAGTTGAAACAGAGCCTTAAGCTGCCATGAGTAGTTCTTTAGTTCTGACTTTAAAATGCATATACAGGGTTTGAAGAATCGTCCCTGAGCTAGAATTCTTGTAGAACTGGTGCCATTTTTTTCCTTTAGTAGAAACAGGTAGAAGGGACCAGGAATGCACTGGAAAGTTTCCCTTCACTATTATTGAAATGGTGTCTACCCACTTAGGGTCCTGTTACTTTGACCTCTGCTTTGCTCTCCTTCAAAAGTAAGTGGAAAATAATATGATAATAAAATACTTCTGTGATGTTTACCAGGTAACAAATCCTATTCTTTATGCATATTAATTTATTTAATCCCAATAACAAGCCTAAGGAGTAAGTGCTACTATAGCCCTCATTTTACAGATGAGAACGGTTATGGGTTACCATTCTAAGAACATGAGTAGCAAAATCTGGTTCCAGAATGCATGCTCATAGTCATGACATGATACTGCCTCATGTGCTATTTTTCCTCTGTACCCGGTGACTCTACTGCAATGGGGCGAGTGTATGTGTGTGTGTACGTGTGTGATTGTGAGTATGTGATTGTATGTATGATGGGGCACGAGAGAACAGCACAGCTCAACAGCTCCGTAGCAGAGAGGCATTCATTATTTCATTTCAATTCTTTCCGCTCTTTGCAGAATGTGTTGTCCTTTGAAGGAATTAATATAGGAGATGAATAGAGAGGGGTTTCAAAACTAAATTGAAACCAAGACAGCTCCCATCTTAAGTATTTCAGATAAATAAGCCCAAACAGTAATAAGCTCTTTGGTACTAGACCTGTCTCCCAGGAATATTAACTGTTCAGCACACTGTGAATAACAGTTATGCAACTCATTTCCCGACCATGCTGTGGCCGTCTGCTCAAGTAATTCCCTGCCTTTTCCCATATTATAGTGGTACATCGACTCCATGGACTATTATGCTGCCATTAAAAATGGCAATTTTTAAACTTCTAAATTTAAAATATGTAACAATGTGGAAGAATATAGTATAATGTTGAGTGAAAGAATTGCACACGAGGTGTGTGTGTGAAATATGTGGACACGAGGTGTGCATGTGAAATATGTGGCCAGGAGTACAAAGCTGGAAGGGACTTAAAAGAGGAAAATAGTTTCCAAAAATTGCAGCCTTCTCTTTTTAAAGTTTCACAGCTACAGTCAAGAATGGAGATAAAGCAAAATGTTTGCTTATGCTATTTTGTTGACACATAATAAGCACATATAGAATCACACATTTTTAGAGCTGGGAAGGCCTCTAAGGTTGATAAAAATATCTATTAAAGTGACAGAGATTGTAGTGGATGTTGGAAAACGTATTATAGGGTAAGTAATGTGCTTTCCTTCCCAGTTTGAAGTTGTAAGGAGGGAAGAGAAGAAGATGAAGAGATGATATTTTCCTTTCAAATGTTATCTCATACTAGGTATAGAGAAGAAACGAGCTGCCTCAAATTCTTTTGGAAAGGAGGCAGGATATAAATAGCAAATAAAATAAGGGCTAAATGAAATATGGCTTAAGCAAACTCCCTAGATTCTTTCTTCAATGAACCTGAGATCTAGTAGTGGTGAGGGTTTGTTTGTTTTTTGTTTTTTTAATTCTTTAGTTTCGCTCATTTAAAGTTCTCTTTGCCCTCGTTTCGTTGTTCTACTTTTACTTTACTCACCAAATCATCTGTCGTCAGCTTTGGACACTTGAGCTTTGCTGAAGTGAAATGAAATTTGTATAATTCAACTCTGTTTGTTAATACATCTATTTTAAAGCAGATAGTGTATATAAAAAGTTTTGTTTTTTTTTTAATATAGTGCCATTTTGCAGCTGTACTCCAGTGGCTGCTCTCTTGGTGTGGGTCAGCTAAGATTCCAACACATCCTTAGTACTTATTCATAGATAAATTAATCAACTGCTTTTCAGAATGGAGTCTTCATTCCATAAGAAGTATGGGTTGTCAAGACAAGCTAGTTTCCCCCCCACTCAAAATGATACAACATGGAAAGGAAAATGTAAATGAAATGGCTTGGATAAGTCCAAATCAAGGCTAATTTCAATTCAAGGTAAGCCCAAAGTTTAGGGTAGAAATGAGGCAAATTGCCTTCTGATCCTTGGAGGTCAAATCCAGACATATCCCGGATCATCCCTGTTGCCGATTACCTGGAATAAGCGATGTGTTCCCCGAGTCTCCTGAAGGACCGAGACTAAAGAGTTCCCTCTGAAACCAAGACAAGTGGTGTGTAATACTGGAATGAAAGTGTGCAGGAGCAATTGAATTTGCCCAGAAAGTCCAAAACGATCCTCTTGTGTCTGAATATCATGTTAATGAGTAAAGAGATTCCAAAAGATGTGGCCAAGGTCACAATGGAGAAAAAGAATAATCAGAGTTTGGGAGTAACCAGAATTTTCCATCAGCGATGGAAACTACTGTGCATGGAAAGTGACCGATACCTATCAGGCTTGCATGCTTCCCCCTCAATAGACTACAAAACCTCAAAAACATAAAGATAAAGGAACAACTGTACCTTGGGTTCTGCCTCTGTGGAGTCTATCACCTGACATTCGATAAAGCATTTGTATCCATTATCTCCAGGTGTCAGGTTAGGCACTGATGGTTGGAAGTTGTATGTACCCCAGAGAGGTATGCTCCTAAAGCTAATCTATTCCTGTGGGTGTGGACCCCTTATAAATAGGATCTTTTGGTGAGTAGGATCTTCAGTTAAAATGTGACCCACCTCATTCAGGGTGGGTCTTAATCCTCTTACTGGAGTCCTTTATAAGAGAACAAAATTCAGACAAAGAAAGAGAAAGCCATGGAAGCAAGAACCTGAAAGGGGGAGACCAGCAGGTGCTGCCTTGTACCTTGTCATGTGATAGAGGAACCCAAGATCTCCAGCAGCTGGCTTTAGGGGAGCAAGCATCACCTGACGATGCCTTGATTTAGGCACTTTTCACATTTTTTAAATTTTTTAATTTTTTGCATGGGCAGGCACCAGGAATCGAACCTGGGTCTCCAGCAGCTGGTTTTAGGGGAGCAGGCATCACCTGACTATGCCTTGATTTGAGCAAATTCCCTTTTTTTTAATTTATTTATTTTTTCGCATGGGCAGGTACCAGGAATCGAACCCGGGTCTCCAGCATGGCAGGTGGGAACTCTGCCACTGAGCAGCCATCGCACCACTCTTGGGCATTTTTTTTTTTCAGCCTTGAAACTATAAGCATGTAAGGTAATAAATCCCCATCATAAAAGTCAACCCATTTCTGGTACTTTGCTTTTGGCAGTCCAGCAAACTAAACCAGGGAGTTGTTCGTTTTCCCATTTTACAGGTGTAGAAATTTGAACAAATACCAGATCAAATATTAACAAAATAGGAATAAAATTTACTGCGCTAGATAGAGTTGAGAAAATGATTTTAGCTCCTTGGGCAAAAGGCAGTGCATAAATCCCCAGCATTATTATTCCTGACACTTTTTACAGTATTAGATCCCTTTCCCATAATCACTCCATTCTCCTTTATGAGGCTTGAGGTTTTAATTGGAGGTTCCAATAAGAGATTTTATGTGTTTAATGGATTTTGGTGTAATTATCAGTGTCTGAAACGGTAGTCAGAAGGCCAGTTGACTTCTAATGATGCTGCACTTAGGAGATTAGATTTGTTAAAAGACATCACGAGTCTGTACATAGAAGTAGACATGCAAATATTTAGAAGGAAAAAAAGTAAGCTTTTTAGTTCCTTCTAAGCCTTGGGTACTAGCCATCATGTGTTTTCCAACATCTATTGTTGGAACAGTATACCTGGTGATAGAAATTTAAATGCTGGATAGTTCAGCTCAATTTTTAGAAAGGACTGCGTGGGGATAGCAATGGAATGTTTGAACAATTTCTCCCACAGGCGGCCACCCGTGTGGACCTCACAGATTGGGCTTAGTTCCTTTTCCCAGATGGATGCACCTGCCACCCCCAGGCCACCTGCGGACCCTGGCTGGGTGGCTTCTCCTCCCACACGCCCTTGCAGAAGAGCCAGAGGTTTTCCATTTTCCCTAATTCCACCCCCTCCCTTGTTGTTTCCAAAACAAGCATCCATTTCATACTAGAAACAAGGAAATTCACATTATCAGAGCAATTTCCCCAGGAAATTTTACTGCATATTGCTAGTTAGACATCTTCCTACTTTTCTAGCACTCTTGGGAATATTTTAAATACCAGACAAGCACTCTTCCCACAGAGATATATTTAGTTTAACATACATGGAATACTATATAGTATATAGTATTATATGTTATTATAATATAGTATTATATACTTGATGTTCGTAGTGCGTAGTCTACACATAGAAACCAACAATTCGTAAGTGACCTCACCCACAACCAATAGCTCTTTGCCCCTTCCCAAGGGAGAAATGAAAACCATGTATCCTCTTTGCTTCTCCATCAGACATGGCTTCTGGTCCTAGAACATCACCGATTCTCCCTGCCTTTCACTCGCACAGAAATGGTGCTAGGCAGCCTTTCTATACCGTTTTTTACTAGCCTCACTGGTTCTCAAACTTGAACACTGCATGAGAGACACAGAAGGTGCTCATTGCAAATTTAGATTGTTGATCCTCAATCCCACAAATTGATTCGAAAGGCCTGTGGTGGGGGGGGGGCAGTAATGTGAATCTGCATTTCTAACAAGCCCCTAGGTGGTTCTGAGAAACACAGTTGGAGACACCGAGCTCCAGCTCCTGCCTTGAGACACACAGTAACCTGCACCATCTGGCTTGGATGCTTGGACCACCCCTGCTAGCCTGGGAGATTTGAATTAGTCTCTGGGTCACTCCCTCCGGCACCCTTCATTCCATAGCTACTCTAGTTATGGTTAGGGCTTTTGGCTAGAGGAAGAACTCGTCCTTGCTAGTGCCTTCCTAAGCTTCCTCCCCAAGGGCTCCAGGGCACCTTGCATTAAAAAGGAAATTAATAAACTCCCTTACACATCCTGGAGGGGGTGGAGTCTCAATTGTTTCAATACGTTTGGTTCGCCAGCAACGTTGGCTCATTTCAGGCTATGGGACTTGGTTTCTCCTTAACCTGTAGCTCTAGTGGTTCTGAAAGTTGGGTAGGCACCAGAATCATCTGAAGAGTTGTTAAACATAGGGTGCTGAGCTCACCCCAGACCTATAAGGCAAAATCCCTGGTAGCTGTCCAAGGTTCTCAGTGACTTCTGTACTTAATGAGTTCTGTGGGGGATTCAGATGCCACTAAACATTGAGAATCATTGACTTAAACTAGTTATCCTCAAACTTTAGGATGCATCAGGATAACCTAGAGGAGTTGTCTAACCAAATCACTGGGCCCTTCCTCCAGTGTCTGATTTGAAAGGTCTGGGTGGGGCCTGAGAATTTGCATTTCTAACAACTTCCAGGTGATACTGATGTTTCTGGTCCAAGGTCTATACTTAAAGAACCACTGAGTAAGCTAGTATCTGGACTCAAGTCTCACCCATAGCCATGCCACATCATCAGATCAGACCAGGCATCTGTAACAGACCCATGTGTAGTGCTCTCACCACTTGCTAATTCATGCCCTGTGCTCATGCACAGTCTCTTCCTCAAAGACTACCCACTCCTCCCCCCCCCCCCGCCCCGCAAACAGAATTCCAAAGGGTTATTTGGTAATATTAACTTCATAGGCTGTTTCATGGAAATAGGGAAGAGAGATTGCATCATACACTACACAGCAAAGTTTTATCAAAATTCCACTTTAGTTGTCTTCTCTCCTCTGTCCTTTGGGCCCCCCATGACCCTTTCCTTCCTTTTTCTTACTGTGTAGAATCATTTAATACCTGTCCTCACTAGTTTGTAACCTCACCTCTGCAACAGTCCAATACCCCATTTTTTCCCCAGCAAATAGGAAGCTTCTTTGGAATTTTTCTTCTTTAAATATTAGGAGAAAATTGTAAAAATACAACCCTACCTTTCTACCTCCCACCCCCGTCCACTATCCCCACCACTTCACCCCAATTTCCAGCAAAGGAGGCAAAGAAGTTCTTTTTCAGGGAGGAGAGTCTCCTTTGGGGAGAGCGTGATCGACCTTTGTCAGCCTCAGGAACTGGTGGTAGATGGAAAGTGACCTTCTTTTCTTCTCCGAGGCCCGTGAAGTTGGCCACAGGTGGAGTCTGGCACCTCTACTACAGAGTCGAGACAATATGGAAACCCAGAGACTTCTGGGTTTTTCATGATGGAAAACGCCTGGGCGTTCTCAAACACTTTGAGAAGCTGAAAATCACCCTCAGCTACCTCACCTTCAGGTTTGCTGTACCCCCTGCCACTCCCACGGGGGTTCCTGGCATGGTCACCGGCCCCAGGATGGTGAGCCAACCTGGCGGCCAGCCAACAAAGGGTTTACAGCTTCTTTTGAGTCTCCTGCTATGGTGCACCAATCCCTGACAAAGCAGGGGGATGACTCAGTGAAGTCAAATGAGGACAGAGAAGACGATCAAAAAGGAATTACAACATTTAGGTTAAAGTGAGGAACAAAGGCCATTATTAGAGAGAACCCACAAAGCTCAAGTTGCCAAGGATTGCAGTGCCATCTGCCGGCTGGGGGCCCTTTTGACTTACTCTTGCATTGACTCCCATTTGAGAAGCTATTCTCTGGGCCCCAAGCATGGCCAGGGTCTCTGAGACCACTGGGGACGCTCTCGCTGGTTTCCTGGCCCTGACGGCAGAAGAGGTTTCTCTGTAAGTCTCTCTCATGCTCTCATGGAGAACTCTGATGATCTACAACTTAGAAGGATCTAAAACAGTGGAAAGGTGACAAAAGGAAAAATCACTAAATGCAACAGCTAAAATATGTCCTTTGGAATTGTGAAAGTACCTAAAATTCTTCAAGGCACCATAAGATGATTACTAACCAAAACTATTAATGTGATTGTTTAAAATGGCTCCTTATGTCCCTAATTGTTTAAGGCATGAGCTATAATATAGCCACTCAGTGGATCAGTATAACTGCAGTCTGATTATTGAGTACTTGGTACTACTCCCCCACTGCTTGTTCTGTCCTGCTCTTATAGACATAACCTGCCTTTAGATTTTCTGATGAAGATGGAGCCACATTTCAGTGAGAGTGCTATTGCCAGCTGATTACTTTTCAATATCTTCCAAGCAGGGATTGATTACAGGATCAAAAAGGAGGCAGAAATGTAGGCATATGCTTGGAATTTGTCTTTCAATTCTAACCTCCTTTTCTAAAGACTTTAGTGCTATGTCCATTTCTCTGCTGAGTGAGTGAAATATTTTTTCTCTGGGTATGTGGGCTAACTCTCTTCTCCTTCATCTCCTAGAAGTGTTAACCAGCTAGATCTCTTTTTTTTTTAACAGCTTCAGTGAAGTGTGCTCCTGACAACTTGCGTGATGGATGGAACTTTCAGCATTTCCTCAATACAGAGATGAGGAGAACATTCATTGCATCACCTATCAACCCTACAAATCACATGAATAAAAATTAGTAACAACCGAAGTCCAAGGTTCCTTTCTCATTTTAGTAATCTTCATAGATCACAGTCTTTGGAATGTGCTCCAGGACGAAAATAATAATAACAATATTGCTTTGCTTTAAAGAATTAGCATTGATTTA